>JAWNPD010000679.1:13847500-14030000 GCA_035045305.1 Drosophila maculinotata | reverse complement strand
TTGAGATACACACCAAGCTGCTAACCGATAAATGGCACGAGATACTCATACTCACAACGGCCGCTTATCAGGCGCTGCACGGCAAACGGTCGGCGAATGCAACAGCCGCAGCAGCAACGGCAGCAGCAGCAGCCGCAACGAGTCCCAATAATCACAATAGCAATCGGCATGGCTCGCCGGCGCCAACATCGACGCCAACAGCCAGCCAGTCGCCGATGCCGCTGCACAAGGATGATCCGGAGTTTGTCAGCGAGGTGAACTCGCATCTGAGCACACTGCAGACCTGCCTAACCACGCTGATGGGCCAGCCGATTGCGATGGAGCAGCTGAAGCTGGATGTTGGCCATATGGTTGATAAGATGACACAGATAACGATTATGTTTCGACGCATCAAGCTCAAAATGGAGGAGTATGTCTGTCTCAAGGTCTATATATTGCTGAACAAAGGTACAGTCTGACTAGCATTTCAAACGCAAGCAATGCCCCTCAAAACCTATACTCATGTTGTGCCATCTTGTAACCCTTAGCAGAAGTGGAACTGGAGAGCATACAGGAGCGTTACATTCAAGTGCTGCGCTCCTATCTCCAGAGCTCATCGCCCCAAAATCCGCAGGCGCGTCTCAGCGAGCTGCTCTCCCACATACCCGAGGTAAGTTTCGGCTGCCAGGCAGCTATCCTGCTGGTAAACCACAATCAATTCCTATAAGTAATTAAATCAATTATTAAATAATTAAATGTAATTAAATCCTCTGCTGTTTGTCATCCTTGCAGATCCAAGCGGCGGCCAGTTTGTTGTTGGAAAGCAAAATGTTTTATGTGCCCTTCGTGCTGAACTCGGCGAGCATAAGGTAGCAAATGCTTGAGCATGGCCTGCTGCCTGCAACCAATCATCCGCCGGCGCCGCAAAAGCGCCAGCAGCAGCAACAGCAGCAGCAGCAGCAAAACGAGCAACAACAACTAACAACAACAACAACAACACGTCGCAGATCCCGGCCACAGCAACAGTTGCAGTTGCAGGCGCAGTCGCAGGTTGCTCTGCTGCTAGATCTGCCCAAGATCAAAATAGAAATTGGTGCCGCTGAGCTGCAGCAACAGCAACAACAGCCGCTATTGATGCCGTTGCCGCTGGCAGCAACAACCAAGCCCAACTCCGCCGCTGCCTCCTCCTCCTCCTCCTCCGCATCCTCCTCGTCAATACTTAAGAGTTCGCTGCTGAGTGGTGCAGCGGCCACGCTGGCAACGCTAACAGCAGCTGCTGATCAAATAGCGCGCAGCTCAGCAATCGATCAGGCATCGATTAGCAACAACAGCAGCAGCAGCAGCAGCTGTAATAGCAGCAGCAGCAGCAGTAAGTGTGGCAAGGCGACAACACACAGCAGCAGCAGCAGCAACAGCTTAGAAGAGAGCATAAGACTTGAACATCAACATCAGCAACAACAACATCAGCAACAACAGCAACAACATCAGCAACAATATACATCAATTTTACAATCGGCCTTAATGTCACAACGTCCAATGGTAGCTGCCAATGCGCCAACAACAGCAGCCACAGCAACATCAACAACATCATCATCATCAACAGCAGCAGCAACAGCAACAGCAGTTGCTGGCGCAATAACGAGAACAACAACGACAATGACAACAGCGGCAACAACCCCGCCGCCAGCGCATGTGCTCAAAACGGCGGTGACATTGGCCAGCCTTAGTGAAATAGCCACAGCACGACAGCAACAGCAACAGTTGCTCGCATTACAGCAGCAGCAACAACAGCAGCAACAGCAGCTGAAACTGCCACGTAGGATTATCAATTTGACCAGCAACACTGGTCCAGCAGCAATTACAATAACTGCCAAGCCATTGCTGCGACAACGCATCAACAGCAACAACAGCAACTGCCACAACAGCAACAACAGTTCAAGTCAAGCGGCAAACGGTAAGCAGCAATATATGTGAAAAAAAATGCACATAGCTAATTTCAAATTCCAATTGCCAGCAGCAGCAGCAACAACAACAGCAGCAGCAACAAGCGTAGCAGCAACAGCAGCAACATCAACTTCACTGCCCAACGGCAACTGTTGTCACATGCAGGCAACTGTTGCCAGCACTGCCACAATACACACACAAACTGATGAGCTGTTGCTGTCGTCAGTTGCGCCTACGTCATTAACAATGCGCCCAGCAACAATGCAACAATGGACTGCCGTGTCGACGACGACGACACAAACACAAACACAACAGCAACAACCACAACTGCAACAACAACAACAACAAAAACAAACAACAACACCACATGCAACATCATCCACAGCACCACACAACAACAACAACAATAATAATAATAATAATATTATGAACAATAATAATCATAATAATAATATAAATAATTATAATGCCGCCGCTGCCACGCCCATGCGCCCGCCTATGCGCACGCCCGTGACCTCAGCTTCTGTTACTGTAGTTGTGTTCAAAACAATGTTACCTGATGACTGAATTATTTTAGAATCGTACACTTAAAGCATGTTTTATTATCGATTACCAATTACCGAGTACCAATTATCAATTAATCGATTATCGATTATCGATAATCGATTAATATTATTATTATTATTATTATTATTACTACATACATAATGTAGAGCATATTGTATTTTCACGTATTTTAGTTTTCGCCCTAATTGTTGGACTTGATAAGCCAAAACCTCACCAAACCTAACCTAACCTAAAAACAAACAAAACAAAACAAAAATATGATGCACAGCCCAATACTAGAAATTTCGTATAATACACTCAACCAATCGAAAAACTAATCCAAATCCCTAACCTAAACCTAACCTAAACATAAGAACACAAGACTGCAGACACAAAAAATGGAACGATCTAAAATGGAACGGAATGGAATGGAATGGGCCGAAAAACAATGAGACCAAACACCAGAACACAAGACTGCAGACGCAAAACGGAACAAAATGAAATGGAACGGAACGGAACGGAAAGAAACGGAATTGTAACGGTTTAGTTTGGCTTCTGTGCTTTGAAAGCATTGCGAATGGGTGTGTTTTTTTAGGCTGCATAACGCAACCTATCAAAGCACACCCTGTACGAGAATTTCGTGAATCCGAACCACGGAAACAAACCCAACAACCCGAACTGCCCCGACCGAACTACGACCGCACAGAACACAAGACTGCAGACACAAAACGGAACGGAATGGAAGGGAATGGAATGGAATGAAAAATGCAATGGAACGATTTGGTTTGGTTTTCGGTTCGTTTTTCAGAACTGGATTCTGTGGCTTTTACGGCACTACGAATGTGTGTGTTGACTTTTTAAACTAAATAAATTATGCTTTTACTATATATATTATTTTATAATACACACACACACACACACATATATGATAAATAACAAATTATTTTTTTTTTTTGTGCAAAATTTTAAAGAAATGCAAAAAAACTTAAGTTAAGTGTTAACATGTATCCATATGGAGATGAGTTAAGATCAGTTAAGATTGATATAGTACAGCCAGAAAACACCCACACACATATACACATCCACACCCACACCCATGCATACACACACACATCCACACTCATATATACAACTATAAGAATGCATTGTTTTTTTATATATATATATATATATATATATATGTATATATATATACAAAACCATTATATATAAATATATAATATATACACACACAGATCTGAATAGATATACTTATAACGCAAAGCAAAGAAAATCAACCACATAAAGTATATATGTATATATATATATATCTCTATATATATATATGTATATATACACGCATACATCTAATATATATATATATATATGCATACATATATATTTAGAAACTGTAGTCGTATTTAGCTAGTTTTTACTGTCGTTCGTTTTTAAGTACCTTTTTGTAGAGAAATTCACACACACACATATATACACACACACACAAACACACATAGGCTGCAGGCTGCGCTGCGTGTGACGGGCTGGTAGCGGTCGAAAGGGGGGAAGAGGCGTGTTGCTACATTTATCGATAACCGATAACACAGCAAATCGAGAGCAAAACTTCTACTTTAAATTATTGCAATGGCATATTATGTAATGTTAGTTTAATGAACTATTTACACATACACACACACACACACACACACCCATCAACACACACACATACATGTTATATGCATAAGTATATGTCGATCAATGAATGTACATATATATTGAATTATATATGTATTTATAACTGTACGACTATATCTATATACCGAAGCGTCCCTGGCTAAAGCCTACGAAAAAGCATACACTCGCACACACACACCCCGCCCCCTCCCCATCCCCCCCACAACACACACACATGCACCCATACATCTAAGCATAAGTTAATATAATATAATATATATAAAATGAAAGCAAAATGTGTGCATACAAAGTTATACAACTGTTTTTTTTGTATATTTGTATGTATGTACTGTACACTTAAAGAAACTAATTCTAATTATTCATTTATTATTTTTTTTTTTATTAAATATTATTATTATGTATGTATATACATACCTATATAAAAATATGCATACTAAACATAATTATCGCATAGAACATACAAATTACTATATATATATATATACACATATATATATATATATACTATGATTTTTTTTTATATATATATATGTGGCTCGCGATCGCGTCGTCGTCGTAACCCAAAAATGAAAAACAAACAAAAAAAAAAAAGAAACAAAAACAAAAAAAAACTGCCTAAAATTGGGCTGCTATCGATGCCGTTTGTTATCGATATCGATGTCGCACTACCGTTTATTGTAAATGTATTAATTTTGTTGATTTTTTTGCTGTCTGTATACATTTTTTTTAACAACATTTTTAATAAATGTAATTCTTAAATATTTTTATTTCTTTTGCTTTCCAACCTTGCCCCAAAATCCCATATAGGATCACCCTACACAACTCCTAACTCCTTTGACCCAGCAATCGCTCGTGGGCAAAAGTGGGGGAAAATATTCTTGAAGTTAGTCACAACAATTTGCTCAGTTATACAAATTGTTGCATACTTTTAGGGGTTTCCCCACACAGGATACCCCTTCACAACTCCTAGCTACTTTTTCCCGGCAATTGCTCTTGGGCATAAGTGGGGAAAAATATTCATGAAAAGTTAGTGTTAACAATTTGCTCAGTTATACAAGCTGTTGCATACTTTTAGGGGTTTCGGACAAGTTCTTAAATTGAACCACGACAAAACATTTTATGCAAAGTTTGCATTTGTATAGAGCGATTCTTTAACTGGATTCCAAAATGAAAACCTTTCAAAATGCATGCTCTCTGAAATGTGCCGCCGATCTCTCGTAAACGGTTGAGGATATCGTACCAAACTCCATATGAACTTTTAATCTTCCATATTCATCGTTCTCTTCAAGGCTCTGCAACAGAGATATTTCAATGTGCTTCGCAAATAGGGGAATATCATGTTTTGTGTTCTCAAAATCCTATATCGTCCTTTATCCATAAAATTGCGCATGTGGTTATTCTTTGAATATTTCAAATATATATATATATATATATATATAATAATGTCAAAGCTCTACAAAAGTACACAATGTATTTTATTAGCATATATAATACATACATATTATTTACAAAAGTTTCGTTTAATGAATTGCAAATTTCGTCAACTGGGCAGCGTATAAACTGTGAACCTAAAAAACATAAGGAATGAAAATAGTGAAACGAATCTTAAGACAAATGTAGTATAATAGATAGGAAAGATAGGAAACTTAAGACCTTGCTTTTATCCAGGCCCCCAGGCTCAGAACATGAGTTTCCATTTCCTAGCGCCCCACCCCCCCTAAAACCAAAGCATATGCGCTCTCGCTCGCACACACACACATACATACACACAGACACACACGAAGAAAAGTTAAAGTAAACCAAATGCGTAATGTAGCTAAGAAAATGCGAAAGAAAAAGAAAAACAAACGTTTAAAGCAAGAGTCTGACTTCAAATTGCCTTCAAGAGTTGTTTTCAAAAAAGATTTGCACTAGTAAATATTTTTTTTTTTTTTTTTTTGTTTTTACAAATATATAAAAATAATATTTAAAGTACGCAGCAGCGCATACATGAGGAGTACAGTATATGTATTGTATGTGTTAAGATCATAAAACAAATATATGAATACGAATAACAAATAACAAATAACAAAAAAATGATATAACAATATAGCAAACTTTTGTAAAGCATCAACTGGATATGCAACTAAAAAAACCAAAAATATGAAAATAATAAATAATTGGATTAAGAAGCAAACACAATGGAGTAAATGATGAGATGATGATGATGATACCATATTTTTGCACTGCGTGTTATCAAATAAGTGTTAGGCATTAAATTGTAACTGTATTGCAATGCATTTGAGCTAGAAATGCCCGAAAAGCCCTCTCAGATAATAGCTTAGTGGCCCCAATTAACCAGATATTACCACACACACACACATATATATATATACTATATATATCTATATATATACCATAGGCCAGATACGAGAAATGTTGCACTGACAATGCCACCCACAAGCCCCAAGTTCCCAAAAGTTCCCAAATGGAGAAGAGATCCCATTTAGCCCCGGCCATCTTAGACAACCGAGTGTATTTCAACGGTTCGCTCTTATGTCTTTGTAAATAGCGAGTAACAAGTAACAAGTAACGAGTAACGAGTAACGATTAGCAAGTAGCGAGTAACGAGTAACGAGTGTGGAAGATATATTGTTAAGCTGCTTCCATAGCCACCCCAAAAGAAAGAAAAACAAAAGAGAAACGCAAAGCACTTTGCATTTCCTCCTCCCTTGCATCTATCGATTAGTTAGCTAATTTTTAATAACACATTTACAACAGTTAAATCCATTCCATAGCCACACGCACACACCCACACACACACACACACATACACAAGCTAAAAAAAAAAAGAAAAATGTAGATGATCCTAAGTAGTACTCACTCAGACCACAGGCAGCACTCGCGTTAACATGAGATATATACATACATACATACATATAGGATATTCGATACTGAAAATGGAACTGTTCCAATCAAAATGCTCAAAATCCAAAGGCCGCTTGCCTATATACATATACATATATATATATATATATATATATATAGACAAGAACTCAAAGAATCGAACGTGTGTGTTATGTGTATGCCAGCTGGAGGGGAGTAACAACTGTTTATGGTGCTTAACTCGATCTTGAGAACAACAACAACAACAACAAACAAAAAAAACAAGGAAACAAAAAAGAAACCCCCCCCCCCCCTTTAAAAACATAATCGATAAACGATAAAAACCTAAAAACTCAAAACAAATGGGACTGATGCAATAAAAAAGCTAATGAAACACATAAATATATACATACATACATACATATATGTATAGTCGATATTATCTGGCATTATTCAACTTGATTTCAATTAACAAATAAAGAAAGCAAGTAAGAAAAACAACAACAACAACAAAAGGTAAAAATGTAGATCCTTCCATACATTAAACAAGAAGAAGAAGAGTAAACGTCGTCCTGTGTGACTGAAAAACGTTCAGAGCTAAAAATGAAAATGCCATTGTTACTCATTAAAAAGAAGAAAACAATTTTGTGTATACCCAAGGAGGAAAATGAGAAAAATAAGAAAAAGAAACAAACAAAACGTATAATATAGATTATATAAATGTATTTTTTTTTTTTGAGGAATTCCAATGGATTCTACTTGCTGTACGAGTGTTTGTCCAACAATGAGGACTGGCTCATACGTTTTATATAAGTATATACAACACACATACACTCTCACACAAACATATATAAACAATATATATATACATATGTATATGTTTGGTTTTTGTTTATTCTTTGGGATTTGATATGAATGTTACTTGATGGATTAGTGAGCGTTTGACAGTAAAAAAAAAAACAAAATATAATTTAACATTGATGTAATGAGAAATAACAAAAAAAAAAAAAAAACAAATGATGCTAGCAAAATATAAAAACAAAAGGAAAACTGATGAAACGAACTACGCCCATAATTGAGAATTTTAAAGCACGATTCGAGATCATACACAGACACAAACAAACACAAACACACCTACACACACACACACACACACACACATAAATTTAATAAAATTACACATTGTATTAATAATAATAATAATAAAAAAAATATAAATTAATGAAATGAAATGTATTTACGAATAAAGTTAATATTATCACATGAAATGTGTACAAGACTTGAACTCATTCAATACATTTGCTGCTGCCGCCAACCAAACAGCAAGGACCTTACCCCAGCTGGCAGCATGTCCTACTTGAAGTCGGCTGTAAACTGCGGCTGCATAACGATCTTAAACTTTTTCTTTGGTTGCACGTTGGCCGCCGCTTTGATGAAGTCTCTGCAAAAATGTGTAGGTCATTAAAGGCATGTTCTCTCTATACAGTGATCGCTCGGAAATTGGAAGACGGTTTTTTTAAATTCATATAACTGATAATTCATATTTTAGCAATTTTTGATTATGAAATTTTCAATTGACTGATTTCTATTTGAAAAAAAAAACAATGTTCTCAAATTGAAGGCTAATCAAAATGGTGTTCTAATTTTCGAGCGATTACTGTAGCTAAATGTATTGTATAACGTACTCTTCGTGTGCCAGGGTCACATTGATGCGATCGGTGGAGACGTGTGTGGGTCTAATGGCCCCAAAGAAATCGGTAATGGGCACCTTGTGCGGATCACGTCTATACAAATCCTTGCGCACGCCCACAGTTGAGATGCACACACGTTTCGGGCACACTTGCAGCTGTGAAGGCAATACACAATAGATTATATAAATATACCCATTAATAACTACAGTCCGGTTACATACGAATTCGCCAATTGTGCGCTTGCTATACGGCTGCACCTTCTCCAGAAACTCGAGGGCATAGTAGGTATAGCGATCGATCATATAGACGCCAATCGAGGGATCCACATGATGCTATCAAGTAAATGTCAATGTTAGTCTATAAGTGGGACAAGGATTGAGAGCACCTACCGATAGCGAATCCTCACCCACCAGACTGCTGGCCACGGCCAAGACATTGGGCGACGTAAACTTCTCATATAGCGAGGCTGCCTGGCAAGTATCCACCATGAAGAAGAGCTCGTTGTAACTACAAATAGGAAAGATTAGATTAGATAATGGAGTGGGAAGAATGCATATATGAATAAATATATAATTCAGTTCTCAAGCTAAAAAAATATGTTGAATACAATCAATGATCTACTGATGGTGTCTATGGGAGCTACATGATATATTAGTCCGCCAGTCTAACGCATTATTACTGCCAGCTAAAAGTCCAAGATTCATTAAGACATCTTCAAAACTGAGAGATTGCTTTATAAGAATATACTATATGGGATCGTGAATGTCTCCTTCTATTATACATATGTATGTATGTATATGTTATGATATATACGCACCGTTTCTTTTCCCACATTTGCTGTATGCCGTCGGCTAGCTCCTGGCTGGTTATCTCCTCGGAATCTTGAAATTTGAGGAAACCATCGCCGCCGTGTCCCGTTAGATAGATGAGCACATTGCTGCCGGCATCCGAGAGCAGCTTCTTGGAGCGAGCAGTGCCATTCTGAGTGCGTCCCGTCAGCAGACGGACAAAGTTCTCCACAGTGACCTCATATCCACGGTAATCCACCTCCACATCATCGCCATAGACATTGATATGCTGATTAGCATTGTTGTACACCTGGCCGGGTCTCGGATTCCGGGCATTGCAGGCCATGTCATCGGCAATCATCAGGATTATCTGCGAATCTGGAATCCCGAGTCGCTTCACCGAACGGTAAATGGATAAAACATTCGCCACATGGCGATAGTTGAACCAGAAACGTGAGGCATCTACCAGCACCGCCCAGTTATTCGTATGCGTGGAACGCTGGGTGGCATCCACAAAATCCTCTGGCAGCAATGAAGTATCCTTAAAAAGAGAGTAACAACAACAATAATCATCACTATCATCCCTTTCGCTCTACTCACTTGCTGGGCAGTACCGCTAGCAACAACAAACATTAGCAACAAAAGCCCTTTGTTTAACATTTTATTATTTGTTTTTCTTGTTTATTTATATTTGTCATTTGCCGGCGTTGAGCCAGTGCTGCCAACTTGTGTGTGAGCTGTGACAGCTGACAGTGCAGCCAGTATTATTGGTGCTGCCATTTAACTTTCTGGCAACGCCCAGCTGCGCTAACTTATCTGCATAAATTATCAACACTTTGATAACAATTTGTGCATATAAAAACCCAACTAATGCACAATTACTTTATTCAAACACACTGTACGCATGTTCAACTTTTGACTGATAAAAACCGGTAGATTTGACAGAACAAAAGGCATAAGTGGCAACACTAGCAAGGCCTGCAATGTCAAACGCCTCTCAATCAGACAGCTTTAATTTTGTAGCCTACAATTACCAAAAATAAAGAAAATGACACAGGAAGATATTAATCCCAGTGTGTCCGAGAAATGGAAGGATGAGAGCGTGGAAAACAGCAGCATCCGCTTGGAGCGCACGGAGGATGGCAATTTGGTTGGCTCCCATCTGCGCTATATCAGACACTGCATGAAGGAAGCCCTCAGTCAGATCTGGAGCTCCGATTTCATCGAGAATCAGCGGGAGGGTCATCAGCGCGCCAATTCGCCGGCCGAGCAGGTGCTGGAATATGAGGACCCGTTTGTCAACTCCCATGTGAACATTGTCGAACATGAAGACAACAACTAATGGATGCATTTTGGCATGTAAACAATGGGACTTCACAACATTCGAATAAAATAAAAGACGCTACAATTGGAAATAGGGGTCTTTTTAAATGTTAACGATTAAAACTGATATCGATATACCAATATGGTAATTTTTTTAGTATTTTTCGCTGTAGTATTTTCAGCCGATAGTTAATTGTTGCGATTGCCACTATCCATATATCGATATGGGACGCAAGCAACACTATCAACTGCGACCAAAGACCAACAGCCAAAGAAAAATAACGCTGAATTTTGGAGACAAATCAAACGGCGGTAGACAAGCGCGGACCGCAAACGCACTGAGTGTAACAACAATTTGAAATTAACAACCAATAACAATTTGTGTGTTTGCCGTAAATCGCCGAGTGCAACTTTTTTTCATTATAAAAAAGCGCTGTCAGCGCCATTTGCAACAAGAACAACCCTCGCGTCGCGCAACTGAAAAAAAACAGTTGTTTGTGTTGCGGTGTTTTTTTTTTGTTTGGTGGTAAAGTTACTCTTTCGGCAGAAATGCAGCAGCAACAACAAAATCAAAACTAACCGTTTTGCGCGTTAAACAGAAAATAGAGGGAAAAAGTAAGTGAACTAAATGTGGACATAACTGTAAAACGTCGTAGAGTTAATTTAAATTATATGCATTGCACTATTTTCTAGCTATAGCTGTACATTGTGTGCGAGAGAGAGTGGTGTGTGTGTGCGTGTGTGTGTGTGTGTGTGTGTTTGTCTCTTGCATGCAGCTGGCCACCTCGCTCTTCCGATCTTCCTCTCTCTCTCTGCCTAGCTCTAGCAGTGCGTGCGTTTTTCTATGTGTGAGTGCACAATAAGAAAAACAACAAACAACTAAGCGTAATTTAGTGCAAATTGTTAAATTAAATATTTAGTCAGTAGCAGCCGCAGCAGCAGCAGCAGATTTGTCTATTGCTGCCTTGGTGTATGGCCAAATGTCCTTGACATGATTACCGTCTATCGATGTGTTAGAAGCAGGGAACGTCGTGGAGGGGGGGTGTCTGTCTATCGATTACTCGCCTTCTGCTCCTGTTTGTCTCTCTCTCTCACTCGCACGCATTCGCACTTGCCTGCCAAAATAGGGTTGCAAATAATGGGTTTTTTTTTTTTGCTGTTGTCATCGCACATGTGAATTTTGTTGGTTTATTTTTGCAGTTTCTTATCATATTTCCCACACATGGCCACATTCTCTGCTCTGCTCTGCTGATAAGCCCAACCGCAGCCGGCGACGGAGACGGATGAGGTGTGCGGTTAGTTGGAAACTTTCAACTACTGCCCCTTTTTTTTGTTCTCTCCCCCTTACCCCTTTGGACTATTTATAGCCGTCAGAGTTCAAGTGCAGCGTCTATCGCTGTGGGAGCCACACGCTCCGTTCCGTTCCGATATGATTCCCGTGCAGCTGTTGTCCCAGTTGGTGGTGATGCCGTCTCTGTGTGTGTGGAGCATTATCTCAGCGTCTATAAATGTTCCAGCGGCGACTTTTCCTGACCTTCGCTTCAAAAGAAAAATAAAATAAATAACATAAAGCAGACGGCAGCAGCACAAATAAGTAGCATTAAACAAGTTCCACAAAGCCACAGTACTGTGAACACCATGCTAAACTAATTGTCACCGAAAGCACCCCAAATGTGTTATTTATCTACCTACATCAATTTTACTAGCAGTCGACCGTGGGGTGAATTATCTAAAACCGGTAAATCACCCACCGAATATCATTTTTATGAGTGACTTTGAAAAAAAGTTGAGAACGAAGATTCAATATGGGCTCAATTTCCATTTAGGTGGATTATCCGAAAAAAGGCGAGATTAACTTTAAAATATGCAGATAGTTTCAAATGAGTTTTCCACAAATTTTCCGAATTTGTGAACGAATTTGGTTGCAAACTAAAATTTAGGTACGTAATATTTAAAAACACTATTAAGCTATTATGAGCAAAGAATATAAATTGTATTAACATGAAGTTGACTTATGAAAAATTCAAAGAATATTATTATTATTATTATATAAATATTGTTCAATAGTCTATAATTTGTATATATCAATTGCAGTCAATTGTATGTATTTACCAAAGAAATTGTTAATGTTTCAAATAAAAGGCATGTTCATTTTTCAACATTTCCAAATATGTAAATACACAACACAATCTATTCCCCTGCGCCTATGTTACCCCTAGTCCTCTTGTGGACTTTCAAATGGAAATTGTTTAGAACTGCAAACTATGCGGGTGGGTTACTAAGAGCAACGCCACGTAATATATTGAATTTTATATTTGACCATTTGAATTTCTGGAATTTATGTACATATGTATAATAATGTATAGCAAATTTATGATATTCAGTTGAGGGGTTGGTTCAATCGTGAAATCATTTTGTTAAAGCAACCCGTTCAAAAGCTTTGGTGATGCAACCTGTGCTTCCAATAAACCACCCTTCCGCCCGCCTAACCGCCTCTTACACACACACACACACACACACACATTCACACACACACTTGTTGCTTTTCGAGTCATAGCTGGGCGCGACATGTTCAAACAGGCAAAAGCAAAAGCATAGACAGTCCCTGCACTCAGAAAAAAAACCTAGAATTTGCCAACAATAATTTCTAAATTGCGAGCCAGCTTTTTCTGCATTTTGAAATACAGTTAAATATTGTAAGAAATAATTTCTCTAATAATTCCTAAGTGGGTTAAAAGTGATTTGCAGTACTTTTTTTTTGTATAAATCACAATAGAAAAGTTTTCTAAAAAGTGGGAAAAAATATATATTTTTATGAATTTCCATAGAGTACAAGTATTTTGCCTTGAGAAAATAGATTTCGTAAGCTTTAAATGATTTCTAAAAAATCGAAAATCATGTTTGGCTACAGCGCGAATTTCCTTTACTGTTTGGTATGCAATTTTTGCCAAGTGTGGGATTGACGTTTGTGGCTTGAGTCATTTTTCACTTGTGTGCCCGCATTGTTTATGTTTGCTGTGCTGGGCGATAAGCGCCTTATCAGCGCAGCGCTCGAAACGCGACTTGCGGCTGGGGCAGCCTAACGATATATAGATGTATATATATGTATGTATGTGTGTGTGTGTGTGTGTGTGTGTGTAGTGTATGTATGAACTACCTGCACGCTCTACCTGCCACAGCATTAAATGTCATAAAGTCTCTGACTGTGTCGAGTCAGTCAGTTGAAGTTTGTCTACGTTGCCAGTTCGATAAAATAACGTATTTCTCTCGTATATCATCTCTACGTATATATACATATATATATATATATTTTCTATCAACAAAATCGAAATACTAAATTTTCTACAAGAGTTGAAAGCACTCTTCATCTGTGTGTGAGTGTGTCTATCTGTGCATTTGTGTGGCTGTGTGTCTGTCTGTGTGCAACGCGGAAGTGTTTCAAGCTGCTTGCATTTCACGCTACTTTGGGTACGTATATAACCAACACCCCCCCCTGCCCCCCCTCCATCCCATCTACCCTACTGTGCGCTTTTTATAGCCTAGTCATCAACAAGCAACAGTTAACGCCCATTAACTAATTACCACAAAACACGCCAAATGGCAGCTTTGGCCAAATGCAACTCGTGCCAAAAACAACAAAAAAGCAGAAGAAAAAGAAGTTAAGGCTTATGGCTTTAAGCCTGGTCAACCGCAGCAGCAGCGGCGGCAGCGACGTCTTCTATTATTGGCATCTTCTCAGTATGCGCGTCGCATTCGTTGCGAATAACATTCGAACAACATGACAGGCGTTACAAATGGGCAGAAAAAAATAGAAAAAAAAAACATATATGTACATTCTATTTCTCTCTCTCTCTCTCTGTGTGTCTGTCTCAGTCTGTGTCTCTTGTCTCTTTTTGTGTTCTCTGTGTGATTGATACGCCCACCAGCCCATTGGCAACTGATTAGCCATGCCAGCCAGCATATAAGCGCCAAAAGTATCACACACCTATACAGCCCCACTCCCCCCTCTCTCTCTCTGCCAGTTGTGTCGCCCCCCATTTTTGGCCATATCTTTAAAGCCTAGAACCACGTTGTGCACCATGCTGTGGCTGGCAGACGTTGATTAATGAGCTGGCTTGCAAACTGTCGACCAAAAAATAAATTACAATTTTATTCAAATTTCGTCTAGTCGAACAAATTGTCCGCTGCGACCATGGCCAAATACCCTGTACAAATATAAGTGTGACATATTTGAAACCTAAGACTTGGGCTTGAAAATGCAAATATTCAGCAGAACTAAGAATTATTGGCAATTCCCTTTATTATCTATATAAATAGTATTTGGCTTAAATTGGCAACAATTTCCAGTTGCTTAAGCTTTAAAGCAGCCACACACCAAATTTGCCCAAATCAGCGCTTATAGAACTAGAGATTGATCCCTTTATATGAGACAGTCTTTGTACGCTAAGTTGTTATAAGTTGCATATTAAGTCACCGCAACATTACGTCCAATTGAGTTAATCTTAAGTTTTACAGGGTATTTATAACATATAGGCAACTCGAAACAACAGCAGAACAAGCGCAAAACATTTAAATCAATTCAAATTAACTCTTAACACTCTTTTCCCCCCTCTCTCTCTCTCTATCTCTATCTCTCTCTTTGCAGCATACGCTTACCGCTTGTATATATGGATACATATACATATATATAACTAATAGATATACCACATATAATATATATTTTGTACGGCAACTCGGCAATAACCAAAGTTAAACACCACAAGAAGAAGAAGAAATAGAAGCAACATCAGCAGCATTAGAAGTAAAAGAAGAAGAAGGAGAAGAAGACAACGAGAAGCACACATTTTTGGCCTTTAGTTACCAATTTTGGTATCTTCGTTTTTGAAGTTTATTGCTGTTTGTTGTTATTGGCCAGCCAAGAGAGTCGAACGTACCACAAAACTTTGTGCTCTGTTCCTGGTTTCTGGTTACTGGTTACTGGTTACTGTTACTGGTTACTGTTATTCACCAGCATCCCATCACCATCATTCATAACAATAGTCCAGCATAGAAACGGCCACAACATGTTCAGTCCGGAGTTTGAGAAGCGCATTTTGAAGCACTGCAGTCCCGTGGCCAAGAAGCTATTCGATAATCTGGAATCATCGACAACGCCAACATCGCTGGATCGCTTTATACCCTACAGGTGAGTGAACTTCCCCAACACATACACTCACACTCACACTATCCCTTCCTCCCTCCCTCCGTCCCTTGGTCACACAGAGCGGGCCGTTATTTCTGCTACGTCATCTTTTCCGCTTGCGAGCGTGTGCAGCAAGTAAGCACGGATCAGTGCACGACTAGCAGATACTCTGTGTCCCGCTCTAAATTTCTATATGCCTACATAGTTCTCAATTTGTAGGGCAATAAGCAAGGTTCTACAATCCTTAAGATATGCTCTCAACAAACTGTTGAAAATCGATATTTACCAATTTATTATTTCATGTGTTTGATATGAAAGAAAGTATATATCTATATAGCTCTTGTAGTCGTCCTGATTAAACATTTATACTTCTCAAGACTTGTAGATGCAACCTTTTGCCTCATGCATTTGTCCAACCCTATCATACACTATCTAACAATATGGAATGGGCACAAGGCATACAAAAAGAATGGAAAAGAAAAGGCAACAACAACAATAGTGTAGTTTTTCCTCTACAACAAGAAAATTTGCCGCCTGGCTGCGCCTAGTTGAACTAACGGAACTAGAGCCAGACACAGACCACGTTCGGTGCCGTGCCGCCTCCCCTAACCACCCCCCCCCCTCCCTATACGCTCAATTGCTGCTAATGAGCTTTAGTGGAAACCAGTTGCCCAGTAGTACACACAAATACATACATACATACATATATCTAATTACTGGCCCAACTTGGACATTTCCGCATCTTTTTCTTGAGACTTTTCAACTCACCTAGATTTCGACCCACCCAAGAGTTTAGCTCAGCATTTTATTACTCATTTTCTAACTCACTATACATTGTATCTAGTACTTTTTATTGCTTTATTTTTCCCACATCTATAAACCTGTGAAAACTGCAAAGATTTCCTTTTTTTTTACATTTGTTTTCCACATCTAGTTAACATTTTTTCTATTGGCTCCCTCTGTTCGTTATGAATTACTTTTTGTTTTTTTTTTATATAAAAAATAATAATTTAACTTATAATTTTAATCCAAATCGATCTTGCCACTTAAATGTATTAGTATTGATTTTTAAATTATGCATAATTAAATTAAATTAATTTGTCCATTTTATTTTTAATCGATTCCTTACAAACGCATTTTGCATAAAACATTATCTTGTGCTGCATTTTGTCGTTTATACTTTGAAGCAACTAAATTTGGTAAAAAATACTGTTAACAGCTGCTGTTAACACGTCGCACAGTTTCGTTTCGGGTCTGTTATCGCTCTGGCTGCACTCTGTTATCAATGGTGGCATGTGTCACCTGCTGCCTTTGATTAAATTGTCATTGCCCCAAGTTTCCCCTACCCCTACCCCCACCCTGGCACTACTTCCGCCCCCGCTGCTGTTCTGTTACTTGCCTTGTTCGTCTGCTCATGAAATTGATTTATTGTAGGTGGAAGTAAGTGCTTCAAATGCGTTTGCCAAGATAAGCAGCCAAATTCATTCGGTGGGGAGGGGGCAAGTGAGTTGTAAAGCGGCAAGCGACGCATGTTGCATTCGTAAACAGTGCAATTCAATAGCCCTCTTCCTGTCCTCCTTCCACCTGCCTCCATCTAACTGGCTAATCAAAAATGTATATTTATTTTTTTTTTTTTTTTTTTTTTGGCTCTCACACTTGGCCACAAATTTCATGGCGAATTTGCCAAGTTAGCAAATTTGCGAATTTGCCAATTTGCGAATTTGACATTCAATATTTTTTGGTTTTTTGCACGTTGCACACGTTTTTTATGTTTTATGAGCAAAAATAATAACAATTGTACTACCTCCCCTCCCCTTCCCACACACCACTCTCCCCTCTTCACTTCCCAGACTTATTGTTTGCATTACGTGGGGAGTCAGGTAGTGTGATAAGGGGTTGAGGGGTGACGGGGGGTAACATGCACAGACACGAAGGGCGTTAAGAGTCATTGGGGTCCCCTTTGCGCCAGACACACAGCGCACAATTGAATTTGAACGCGTTTGCATAAATTTATTTTTGCAATTGTTGTTGTTGTTGTTGATCGTATAAATAATTTATATTTTGGCAAAACTTTTTGCCATGCTTTGTGCCTAGCTTGCAAAAAAAATACAAAAAAAGAGGAAGACCGTAGATAAAAACGAGTAAGAATGCTTTAGGGGAAAGTGCTCGACTAGAAGTTACCCAAGTGGCCAGATCTATAGTTTTCCTAACTTCCAGACAGAACTTAACTTTACCTACTGGGTGGGAAAGTGTGTTGCCTGTGCGGCAAATGAGAAAGCGATAAAAAGACGATAGCATTTTGACCTGAGCACATAGAAACTACCTAATCCTATCGCCTGGCAGATAGTAAATGAGATTCTAGTCTATTCGACTGGGAGATAGGAGACTACTTACTGATTTATTCGACTGGGAGATAGAAATCGGATACATAGAAGCTTCGAAC
This sequence comes from Drosophila maculinotata, assembly GCA_035045305.1. Classification (NCBI taxonomy): domain Eukaryota; kingdom Metazoa; phylum Arthropoda; class Insecta; order Diptera; family Drosophilidae; genus Drosophila; species Drosophila maculinotata. Next base: position 14,011,568 of record JAWNPD010000679.1, on the reverse strand, counting down.
TCGACCTGAGCACAGGGCAACTTCTAGTATATTCGCCTGGCAGTTGGTAACAATATCTTTCGGCAGTTAGTTAAGAGTAGTGAGCTTATTGTTATCGACGATATGCCCCCTTGGAACTATACTTTGATTACAGGGCAGATGTGTGTATATATGAAAGAGCAGAACCAGAAAAATACATTAACAAATCTCAGCCTTTCCGTTTTCATTTACATTAATTGCTAAATATTATCATATATATAGATATTGTCTCTAATCTCTCGCTCTATCCCTCATAGGTCCCAGAACAATTGGCAGACGAGCTTTGCGTCCATTAACAAGTCGAATGATAACTCGCCGCAGACGAGCAAGAAGCAGAGGGATTGCGGCGAAACGGCACGCGATAGCTTGGCCTATTCGTGCCTCCTGAAGAACGAGCTGCTCGGCTCGGCCATAGACGATGTGAAGACCGCCGGCGAGGAGCGCAACGAGAACTCATATACGCCGGCGGCCAAGCGCAGCCTCTTCAAATATCAATCACCCACCAAGCAGGTAAGCTTTTATGCATTTATTCTTTTATCAGACATATACATGCATACATATATTAATGTACCCTCACCCCCCGACTAGTATACCCCGCCGACTGCTCTCAGCAATTGTGAGAGATACTTGTCTTCTTTTTTTTTTTTTGGTGTGTTGCATTAATTGAATTTGCAGTCGTCGAGTCTTCTTTGTGTGTGAAATATTTAATTGAGCCAATGGCTCCTTTTGTAAAGCGCTATCAGTGGTGCGTCTGAGTCGGAGTCTGAATCCGAGTTGAATGCACTGCAGCAGGTCATGGACTCACTCTATCTATTGTCTAGTCGTTAGACAGTTGGGACATCGTTGTAGCATAATGCGTCATTTTGTCTTATTTGTATATAGTAGCTGTACTATCTATCTACTTACAGATCTATCGAATGTCATTCTTGTGTGAACAAGTTTTTGGTAATAAATATTTTCAAGAAACTAATGACTACAATGTTGACTTGTGAGATTTACAAGTTTCCTGCCTAGACTTCAAACTGTCATAACTTTGTCAAAACTGTGCCGATTTTCAATTCTGAGAACATTTTGCTCATTATTCATTCTGCATCAAAAGTTGACAAACTTCACTATTTTAGACTTCATGTGACTTTTAAAGTCAAAAAATTGACATGTCAGTTTTCCAAGTGCTTAGAAATACCCTTCCAAGACTTCAAACCCACATAACTTGGTCAAAACTGAACCGATTTGATAATTCTTTTCATTTTAACTTAACACTTTCCTACTTCTCTCATTGTGCAGAAAGTGCAATTATTTTGGAATTTTGAAAAATCGGACTTATTCTACATGCTATCTATCTATTAGTGTGTCTAACTATTATTCTATATATTCGGTGTGTATAAATCTAGCTTTTTGTCTGTCTGACTGTTTGTCTCGCAATTAATGTAGAGCCAACCGGTTATTGAGATAACTGTCTAGGCAGGTGCCTGGTGGGGGGTATTATCTATGAAAAGTTTCTTTACTCTTATCCTCCCTTCCTTTCACTGCCCCTCTCTGTCCCGCGCTGTCTCTCTCTCTCTCTCTCTGTCTGTCTATGAGCCATGTATGCTTACAGACCGGATCGGTTCAGCTCGATTTGGGGTTAACACACTTTGATTTGTCCGCTGCTGTTGTTTGGCGTTGTTGTTGTTGTTGCTGCTGTTGGTACAGCCGGTTCTTAGTTGATTTGCTCAAGTGTTTGGACGTTGTTTGGACGTTTACATTTTGTTCAGTTTTCAGCTTTCAGTTTTCTTTTTTTTTCAGCTATTTCTATTCAACTGTTGCCACTTGCCACTTGTCGCTGCTGCCGCTGCTGAAGCGGCAACTGGACAACTATTATTTCTCTGTCATTTGTGTTTTGTTGTTGTTGTTGTTGTGTGTGGGCCACGTTTGTAAATGGCGCCCGTCATCATCAGTTTTTAGTGGCTGACATATTTGCGCGCTTATCAGATTTATGTTGCCTCAATTGCTGCGCCGACAGCCGCACGTCTCCGAATGCCCGCTGTCCAATTCTGGTCTTGCTTTTGCTTTTGCTTTGACTAATTTTTGACAGTTGACACGTTGCCAGCCGCCAGTCGCCAAACACCAGCAACAATAGCAGTACCAACAGAAAAAACTGAAAAGAAAAGAAAAAATATAATATAAAAATAAAAGAACAAAGAACAAAGCCAGCCTCAAGTTCGTTCGAGTCAACGTCTGAGATTTGAGCTGGAAACCGAAAACTGAGAAATTGCGTTTGCCCCCAACTACTACTTCAGTGGTCTAAAACGACACTTGAGTCAATAAGCGCACGCAATGAATAAACACACACACACACACACACATCACATCACATTGAGATCGTGACTGAGAACAGTCCAAAAAGATGGGAAGCGGGAGAGTGATGGGGTAGAGATAGAGATTGAGGGGGGGATACATAGTTATATTTAGTGCCCGGCGGCAGCAGCTGTAGCTCCATTAACATTATTTTGGCCATATGCTGGTCATATTCATTATTTTTGGCAGCAAACCTCACATTTTGCGGGCCATTTGCGCTTTTGATTAATGGGCTCAGATTACTCGTTTGTTACCCTTGCCAAAGGTATGCCAATTTCGTCACCAAATGTGTGAATAATGATTAATTTGATTATTTCAAATAATTCAAATAATTATGATAATTGTTACCATTGCCGGAATATGCCTAAAACTGAATAAAAGAAATATGAGTTCACTTTCTTTTTCAGCAGTTACAAACATTATTGTAATCCAAACATTTGGATATTAACCTATCATAGAGTAAAGGTATATGAGTACTATTTGAAGAGTATATTAACAACAGAATATCTGCCAGAGTATTTTATATTCGGCCTTCACAGTGAAGACAACTCTTTTTGAGTACTTTGAGTACTCTGTGGTTTAAAAACCGGGGGCCAAAAGCTATATGAATTGTCGCCTCAATCAGCGGCCATTCATCTACATCACGCCCATACAATTAACACAAAGCTGTGGACACACCCCGCCGCAGTCAGTTTGTGGTGCTACCAAACAAAGTCGAGGTCTGGCCAAGAGTTTCTTGCGTCTCTGGTCATAACAAATAACGAATAACAAATAACAAATCATATATAATTCAATTATGTGCGGCCGCAATGTAGATGCCATAAATAATGGACAATCCATTGGGCCACACGTATGCCTCAAATTCAGGCTAGACAGTAGCAGGAAGCCAGCCCCCCCCCCCCCTATCCTCTTTCCGCCCACAGCAGCTGGCAATTTGTCATAAATATATATGCTTCAGTTGGTTAATTAACATAATAATTAATAAGACAGCTCTGTAAACCATAATATCTCACTGCGATCTTTGATAGTTTGTGTATTTTATATAATTATCAATATTGTTCGCTCTTACTCGTATTGCATTCGATATTTATCGAGAAAGTTTTTCTTCTTTTGTTTATTTACTAACTGATAAACCCATAAATTTGTCAAAACTGAACCGATTATCTGGTCAGGGCTTGTCATCTATATAAAAATTACTTATCTAGTTTAAAACTAAGTTCGAAGCTGAAAAATCGCATTTAGGGATTGATCCCAAATTCCACTATCATAACTTTGTTAAAACTACATTTTTCGGATTTCATGTCAAAAATGTTCATCCTAGACTTCAAACTGTCATAACTTGTCAACACTGAACCGACATACACTTCCGAAAGCATTTTAGTCATCATTTGTCATCTTTATCAACACTACATCAAAACTTGACAAACTACATTTTTTCAGAATACCCAGAAGTTATACCCAGAAGTTATTAAAATTTCATATTTCCCTTTTACACTTGTTTGCTTATAATGAGCTGTATTTGTATTTTTATATAGTTTAAATGGAAAAGTTACCTGATCCATACTTGGTACTTGATATTTGATATATATGTACATATGTATATTCGGTTTGCTTCCACTTCCAATGCGAACAACTATTTCTCTTTTATTATTTGTTATTTAGACTCTAGTAACCCGAAGTTTACTGGTCACTCCACCGATCGTTACGATCGCGTTTTATCTTTTGAAAAACGTTTGTTTTATAGCTTTTCAGATTTTATGGTTTTCTGATTATCCTAACCTTACCCAACACACACCTACTCTAAACTTACTGAGCCGTCTCCAACTATATGGCAAAATAAAATAAAAAAAAAAACAAAACAATTTAAAAGCCGTCGCTTTTGCACCTGTTTTGACTTGTTTTTGGCCGCCACCTGTGAGCACGGGCATTCGAATTGCTATTATAGAATTATGTATAGAAAGACAAAGGCCTGCCCCTCCTCCTCCACCTCCTCCTCTAGCTGCTGCTCCCCACTTGACTATCGCTAGTCGTTTGTCTTTTATTTATATTTATGCAGCAGACATTTGCATTAGCATAAAATTAAGCTGAACTTTAAGCCGCAGTCGCCAGCTCTGAAAGCCACTTGGCCACTTCTGCTTGACCAACTCGACCAACCTGGCCAACCTGGCTAACTTGGCTAATTTAGTGATTCAGCTGGCCAAGTTCAGCGACAGGTTCGCACTCTCGCAGTCGTTTACTCATTCCCAAAGCCATTCGCTTTCCCATTATCATGATCATTAACATTTTCACCACCACCCACCTCTCTCCCTTTTCACCATATGATCGTTGCTTCCTCTGCGGCTTCTTCCACTTCTCCTCCAGCTGCTGTGGTTGGCTGTTTGTTTATTTCATTTTTAAGCTGCCTGCCAAGCGCCGCCCACAAAAGCACTTCAACAGCTTTACCAAATGACCATTATTTTTATTTGCTGCCCCTCTTCGACTACCCTTCCCTCTCATCATCCCAGTTGATTCCATTTGATTTATTTCAATTCGCTTCGATTTGTTACCTTTCAAATCTCTTGCCAAAAAAATGCTTGAGGAACTTCTCCATTGGTTGCAGTCGCCATTTTGTCGGTAACAGATCTGAGAAGAAAGACAGATTAAAGAGCTGTCGAAAATGAGATCTAAGAGCCGAGACTGTACTTTCTGTTAACTAAGAGAGAGAGCCCAACTATAGCATACCCTGTTAAAATATGCAAATGTGCACAAATTAGCTTTAATTTAAAACTTTCCGATACCATCCTGTGCAAAAGGTAACATTTCTGTATTAGTTATATCCTCAAATATGATATGCAGCCAAAATGTTGATAATGATTATCTAAATCCCTAAATTGAAATAAGGTATTTCTAGTCAAAACTTTGACTTTTGGCAAGTTTAAATACTAATTGTCAGTTCTATGTACACAATATGTATTTACAGGGTATACACACGAGTCACGATACACTTGCTTAGATGCTTCGTGTGTACAGGGTATATGCTACTTACGTAACGACTACAAGAGAACATGAACAATGACAACGACTGTTGATTGTTGACTGTTGACTGATGACGAATGACAAAATTCAAATGACAACAACTACAACAGCGGACGGACAACAACATAATAACAAGAAGATGAACAAGTTGATGTAGCTGTAGAATAAAAAGCAGTCAGTCAGTCAGTTAGCCAGCCAAAGGCCATGGCCGGGCCAGAAGCGAGAGACAGATAGGGAGAGAGAGAGAGAGACGGAGATAGAGAAAGATTTAATCGAAAAAGCGGCAAACAACATTTTGTGCAAAGTTGGATTTCCTCTTGGCATTTGTCAGCGGCCGTGTTTCACAATTGAATTTCTAATAGGCTTAACATGGCACAAACACACACATGCAGACACACACTCACACACACAGGCATAGCCATAGGCCAGTCACTTGGCATCGAAAAGCATTTAAATTTAATGGCAGTTGCTTGTACGCTTTATGGGCTCACGGACCAAATCGGAGCTGTCCGGCTGCCCGGCTGCCCGGGCTCTCCCAGCTATTTGAAACTGCTTAACTGCCGTGTGCACGGCATTCCCAGAAACCAACAACAATAACTTGAACAGCTCTAGTCGGGAGTCTGTTTGGACAAGATACCCTGTGCCCAACTATACTTTCATACTTGGCCAGAAGAGAGTTTATCAGATACATAATTTGTATACAGCTGCTTACTTTTCACTATTTCTATCATTCGATTTTGTACATGCTGGAAACTCAATTGTGATCAATAATATACATATGTATTACTTTTTGGGCTCAAAGATGTTGCTCTGCTGTTTGTTAGATTCATGTTATACCCAAACTTGAAGTAAACCCTTTCCACCCATTTGTAATGGGCATAGTGTTATAAAACAGTCCAAACAGAGCCATAAAAATTTGCTTGAGTTTTTTCCTTTTTCGCTGGCCACTGGCCAAGTGCCAAGTGAGCATTAAGGGCATATATCAATCCCCCCCCCTTTCCACCCTACTGGTCACTCTCTGGTTGCCATGTGGCGTAATCTTCGAAGCAAAGACAAACTGCGTCGAGTGTCGCTGAGACTCTTAGCTGGTAATGTCATTAAGATGCGTGTACTTTGCGATCCGAGTCGACTCGCCTCGACTCGACTCTTAGCTCATAGCTAGCTAATTGTTTGCTGGTTCTTGGTTTCCACTTGCCACCGCTACCCGCTGTCTTCTCGCTACCTCGCTTGCTAATTGAATTAAATTTGTAATTTGCTATACGCATTAAGCGCGAGCGGGCAGCAGCCCACAAGCGGACGCACGACCCGAAATTCAGCTTAAGCGTCAAGTGGACTGACCCCTTGCTTGTACCACCAGCAGCAAACCCGGTCTGCGATACACATTCCCAGCTCAGTCAGAAGCCAACCCAAACCCAACCCAACCCATCGGACTTCCCGGCTCTTATCTCATGCAAACAATCCAAAAAAAAATGTGTGTATTTTTCTCTTGGTGGGGGGGGGAGGGGGGTTGCTGTCTGTTTGCCTTTTGAATCAGTAGCCGTCAAGGGATAGCCACAAAAGTCAAGAGCTGTTGACCACGTAATCCACAAGCAATGACGAATTCAAATCCGGTAGCCTCTCGCATATACATACACATTATATACACATTTGAAGTAATTAAAATTGTTCAGAATTTCAAATCGACATTTTCAATGCATTAGACGCCTGGAATATAAAATTATTGTTTAACTGAACATTGAATTTGAAATTTTACACATTTTACCATTGTTCATTATTTTTTGAATATAATATAATTAGTGTCGAAACTGAAACTAGCTTCAGTTCGAGATCATAAAACCTATCCAAACCTTTTTAAATGGTTTAATCTTAAATTGCAACTTATTTTGATGCAGTTACAGATTGAATTTGAATGCAAGTATAGTAGTTATCTATATCTAGATACATTGGATATTACCTCAACTATGCTCCAGTTGCAGATCTAACACTTGGCATGCGAATATCGGGTATCGAGTATCGGTAGCAACAGTGCCAGCAATTGGGGCACGCACAGCTCAGTTGCCAAGTCTTTACACATGCGCATTTTAAATGACGTAAGCATTGCGTAAGCTGCCCTTTACCCCGTGCAGGGCAGGAGCAATCTACGCATATGCTTAACACACTTCTTTCGCACGCATTTTCTATGCACAAACACACAAAAGCGGAAAGGCCAGAAATTGGAAGCGTAAGGGGGGGAGGCAAGTAAAAGGTTTTACAAAGTGCGTGAAAGAGCATGAGGGGGGAAGGGGGGGGGTGGCATTAGTCGGGCAGGCAGATCAAATGTGAATGTGGTGGACGCGGTCGCTGCTTTTAGCACGGTGGCGTTAATTGCCGGGCCAAGTACGCGGCGAGCAAACAAATTGAATTCGTTTGCCATTTGCCGTTTGGCCGATGAGATTTGTGAGAGATTTGCTTTGGCAATTTGTCGCTTAGCTGCAACTGGAACAAGTGGCGCAACAGCTAATTGATAACTGTTTGTTCTTATACGTCTTCTTCTTCATCTTCTAGGACTACAATGGGGAGTGCCCGTATTCGCTGTCGCCGGTGAGCGCCAAAAGCCAAAAACTGTTGCGTTCCCCAAGGAAGGCGACTCGCAAAATATCGCGCATACCCTTTAAGGTATTGGATGCGCCAGAGCTGCAGGACGATTTCTATTTGAATTTGGTCGATTGGTCGTCGCAGAACGTGCTCGCCGTCGGCCTGGGCAGCTGTGTCTATCTGTGGAGCGCCTGCACCAGTCAGGTGAGCCAACTGCAAAACACACTAGCTCCAAGCGACAAAACTAATCGCTACTCTCTATTTCTGTCTCTGTATTGCATCTAGGTAACCCGCCTGTGCGATCTCAGTCCGGATTCCAATACGGTCACATCTGTGTCGTGGAACGAACGTGGCAACACCGTAGCCGTTGGCACCCATCACGGCTATGTGACAGTTTGGGACGTGGCAGCTAATAAGCAGGTGAGTAGCGAGTGGTGAATGAGGCAATTTGCAAGAGAGACAGGCACGTGACGAGTAGAGAGAGAGAGAGTACGAATTAGCTAGTAAGTACCGAAAAGTTAGTAACTAAGGAGCGAGTAACGAGTTTCGTGTAACAAGTGGCAAGTGCCTCGCAGCAAGCTAAGAGAAGCGTTTCACGCTAGCAATCAGTTGTAGCGAGTAGCAAGTGACGAGTGGTTAGCAACAAGGAGCTAGTGACGATTAGTAGCGAGTAGGAAGTGCCATCTTTCTATTAGCGAGTATGGAGTAACGTGTGGCGAGTGTGGAGTAATGAGTAGTAAAGTAGTAAGAATGTCGAGTGGCGAGTGAGGAGTGGCGAGTAGTAAGTAACGAGGACAACTAGCGAGGGATGAGTAGTAAGTAACGAGGGCAACTAGCGAGTGATGAGTAGTAAGTAACGAGGAAAACGAGGGCGAGTGATGAGTAAGTAACGAGGGCAACTAGCGAGTGATGAGTAGCAAGTAACGAGGATAACTAGCGAGTGATGAGTAGCAAGTAACGAGGACAACTAGCGAGTGATGAGTAGCAAGTAACGAGGGCAACTAGCGAGTGATGAGTAGCAAGTAACGAGGGCAACTAGCGAGTGATGAGTAGTAAGTAACGAGGACAACTAGCGAGTGATGAGTAGCAAGTAACGAGGGCAACTAGCGAGTGATGAGTAGCAAGTAACGAGGATAACTAGCGAGTGATGAGTAGTAAGTAACGAGGACAACTAGCGAGTGATGAGTAGCAAGTAACGAGGACAACTAGCGAGTGATGAGTAGCAAGTAACGAGGAAAACTAGCGAGTGATGAGTAGCAAGTAACGAGGAAAACTAGCGAGTGATGAGTAGTAAGTAACGAGGAAAACGAGGGCGAGTGATGAGTAAGTAACGAGGAAAACTAGCGAGTGATGAGTAGTAAATAACGAGGAAAACTAGCGAGTGATGAGTAGCAAGTAACGAGGGCAACTAGCGAGTGATGAGTAGTAAGTAACGAGGACAACTAGCGAGTGATGAGTAGCAAGTAACCAGGACAACTAGTAAGCCAACGAATGGTTAGTGAAACGGAGGCAATGACAGCAGGTAACGAGAAACTAGAGGCTAGTGACGAGTTATTAAAAACTAAGAAAATATAAAGAGTAACGAGTAACACGCAAAACTAATTAGAAATTGAAATTGCTTGCAGATCAACAAACTGAATGGTCACTCGGCGCGCGTTGGTGCATTGGCCTGGAATAGCGACATCCTGTCGAGCGGCTCGCGGGATCGCTGGATCATACAACGCGACACAAGGACGCCGCAGATGCAGTCGGAGCGTCGTCTGGCTGGCCATCGCCAGGAGGTGTGCGGACTGAAATGGTCGCCGGACAATCAGTATTTGGCCAGTGGCGGCAACGATAATCGCCTGTACGTATGGAATCAGCATTCGGTCAATCCGGTGCAATCGTATACGGAGCACATGGCCGCTGTGAAAGCGATCGCCTGGTCGCCGCATCATCACGGCCTGCTTGCCAGCGGTGGCGGCACAGCGGATCGGTGCATACGCTTCTGGAATACGCTGACTGGCCAGCCGATGCAGTGCGTCGACACGGGATCGCAGGTGTGCAATTTGGCCTGGTCCAAGCACTCATCGGAGCTGGTCTCCACGCACGGCTACTCGCAGAACCAAATACTCGTGTGGAAATATCCATCGCTGACGCAGGTGGCCAAGCTAACCGGTCACTCCTATCGCGTCCTCTACTTGGCCCTCAGTCCCGATGGCGAGGCGATTGTCACCGGCGCCGGCGATGAGACGCTCCGCTTCTGGAATGTGTTCAGCAAGGCGCGCAGCCAGAAGGAGAACAAGTCTGTGCTGAATCTGTTTGCCAACATCAGATAGATTTGCGGTAGTTGCAACAACACCATCATCAACACAACGACAGCACACCAAAACCCATCCGGATTGGAGGGCACGCTCCAGAAAAGTGAGCGTGCTTTGACTGAGCGAGGCGCCAAAGGCAACCAACCAACTAACCAACCAACCCAACCAACCAATCAATCAATCAATCATTCATCAAACCTGGGGGCTAAGGACGCATCCACATTATGTGAATGTGTGTTTAAAAACAATATTTACTAAATTAATGTTAAACTTGATTTGCGACAAAAAAAAAATGTTCAATGCTTCTTCTAACATGTAAGTCTTGTGCCGGGGAAATTTCTGTTAAGAATCGTGGTTCAACTAGAGAAAAAAGCAACAACAAATACATCTAAATTTTCAGTCAGTGCAGCGCTAAACCATTTAAACAGCTTCTCACTTAGTCAAAATAGAACCGACCTCCCTCCCCTCCCATTCATTGGATACTCCCAGGATACTTACGATAAGGCCCACAACAAAGAAACAAAAAATGATTGTTTATATTTAAGTATGTACTATAGTAGTGATTATTTAGCCGCACTGCATTACACTATTCGAAAAACTGATCTAATTGTAATTGTAATTGTATTTGTAATTCTAATCCAAGAACCAGAACTGAAAAAGGTTTAAGTTAAGCTAGGGGCACAAACTCCTACACTTATGTAACTCACTGAAATCCTATATATGCATATATATATAGCTATATATATATATATATATATCCTATCTTTTTTCTGCTCTTTGTATACTAAAAAATAACCCACACTTTTTATTTTATTGTGCTTAGCTTGTAAGGCCTTATTATTTGCAATTGCAATATACAATATTTGTTTGTTTGTTTCTTTTTTTTTTTTTTTTTTTTAATCGTAATACAAATACACATGTATATTTAATAAATTTATACAATTTCAAAAAGATACTCAACGGCTTTTATCTCAATATCGATAGCCAAGACACAGCTATCGGTTTGTAAATAGACACCTTTTTAGCATAGACACGCACCACACGGCAAACTTGGCATACACACAGGCTAACCCTGGTCACACTGCTGCAGAGCTTTTTGCGAGCTTTTCGTGGTGTTAATGCAATTAAGTAAAAGCGTCGACATCTTCGCATGCTGCAGCTTCCGACGGACGCAACGCCCCCGCTAGCGCCCCTTACCCCCGCTTCCCTCCACCCAGCAGTGAACGCGTCTGCTGCTGGCCTGCTTGCTTGTATGCGTGCGTGTGCGTGTGTGTGTGTGTCTGTGTCTGTTTGTTGTTGTTGCCATCGACGGTTGCTTTTCAATTTGGCCAAGTCCAAGTTTAACATCGCTTAGCGCGCCAGAATCAAGTTCAGTCGCGCCGCAAACGCGTTGCGGAAATGTTTTGTTGTGAGCATCGTCGGCAACCGCTGCTGCAAAGGAGACGCTCGACGCACGTCCTGGCCGCATTCACACACGCTCCTCCACCTGCTGTTCCTGCTTCTACTCCGACGTGCCGCTAAAAAGAGACCTTAAAAAAATTTTTACAAAAAAAATACCGAGAAAAATAAATAAAAGAAGGGAACTCCCAGGTAAACGGCTAACGGGCGAAACGGTTATCGGGTAACGGCTAACGGGCAGCCGGAATTTTTGTAGCTTTCTGCGCATTTATTTACTGCATTTTTTTGTTGTTGGTTCTGTGTCTGTGTGTGTTTGTGTGTGTGTGTGTGTGAACCTGGCACGTGGTTCGGCTTCGTCCTTGCTGCTGCTGCCTCTGTTATTTTAGTTGTTGTTTTTGAGTTTGCTGTTGTTGCCTCTGACCGTCTTTTGAAGGTCATTACGCACAAGGAGTGAAGGCCAGCCAAAGCAACAGAAAGAGAGGGGGGCGAGAGAGAGAGAGAGAGAGAGACATAAAGAGAAAGAGAGAGAGAGAGAGACATCGAGGTGTCGAGCAAATGTCAAGAGGTGATGGCGGCAGCCTTGAGCTTTGAATTTGCAAAGGGTGGGGGGAGGGAGCTAAACAGAGAGGTGGAAAAGTTCTGACGGCAAAAAGTGAAAGTGCAAAATGAAACGAGAGCAAACGAAAAAGGGGCAGATTAAATTGATGATATTAAAGATTATTCACTTGGAAACTAGAACTAGAATAATTCCCATTTCCAAGGATTATAATACCCAATATTTCAAATATTATAATATCTATATATTAAAGAGTGCTTAAAACCGGAAGAAAATAATAATAATAAAAGTTCTGGTGTATTTAAAATAAGGATTGCAATTTTACGAATTCCGATTTCTAATTTAACAATTGGGATACTTTTTGCTTCGATTGTAAAAATAACTATTTTATTTACTCAAATCAGTAAAATATATTTTGCTATGATTTTTGCCAACTTTTGTGATATTTGAAATGATTTATTTTCTTTGATTTGAGTGGTGGGAAATGTCCGCATGTTTTTATCTAAGACTTATAAAAGCAAGCCCCTCGAAAACTATAAAAAATACACAAAATTTCGGTAATAGTAATAAGAAGATAACATACATACAATAGTAAACGGCTAAGAGTTATAGTTCAAATATTAACATTAATCTCTTAGATATAATTTAAATATATGGAATAGAAGCATGAAGTATCCCATTAAACTACCGCCTGGTAAGTATGTGAAAAATTTGCTCAGTACTAGAGCCATGTTGAAACCTTAGTACCAACTTGAAAGTTCTTTGAAAATTGATCCTAAAAGTTTCAAACCTCGTTGGGATGTTAGAATATAATATATAATGGTTTTGATGTAGTCAGAAAACGGGTGCATATATTTTGGAAACTAAAGCTCATTTTAAAAATCATAAATTCGTATATTTGAGAACATTTTCGTTAATTGACTTCTGTTTTCAAAAACATTTAAGATGGAATTTTCGAAATCTCGCCAAGATAGATACAGATAGATAATTTTGAAGTTTTATATAGAACAAACTGATATTAGTATTATTTGCGACTATGAATAATTATTCAAATGATGTCTTCAGCTATAGCTGTGCTAGTTACTGTTAGCAAAGAGCCCCACCTACAACCATGAAGTCAGCTTGAGTAGAACTATTATTTGTGAATACGACTGTGGATACAACAAATCAAATATTCAATATTTGTGTGTCCGATAAGCTTGGCCGCCACTTCCACTTGACTGCCCACCCACAGCCCCTCTATTCATGCACATTTTCACACCTGTCACACACACACACACACACACACACACACACACACACACATACTTACACATGTTGGAATCTGCATAGAAAAGCATCGCGACAAGCTGCGAAATTTACTCAGCGATTAGCAGAGCGCAAGCGCTTGGGGAAGGCCGCGCCCCGTTTGCCAGCACTGCTGCCAATTCACACACACATACACACACACACACACACACACACACATGACAATGGCCAAGACTTGGCTCTAAGCTTCTTGTTGGCCCTTTCGCAGCCGACAATTAACAAAGCAATGAAATTGAAATTGAAATTGAAAACTTAAAACTGAAAACTGAAAACTCATGGCAACTCTGCAATTAGCAGGCGCTGCCTGACAGGTGGCAACTGTGGCCGGCTTTTGTCTTATGCTTGTTATTTACTTTTTTTTTTTTTTCTTTGATATGGCTATAACCTTCACCTGGCAGCAACAGCAGCAACAGCAGCCGCAGCAAAAGTACGACAAGACACGACACGTTCAATGACCGCCACTGTCATTGCCATGCTAACTGTCCATCACAGAGCCGGCACTCTGTTATAGTTTTTTTTATGAGATCTGTACCTAAACCCCTCCCGTACCCCCAGCCCCACACTTCCTACTTCCCTCTGCCAGCCGCTGAATCCACTCACCTGATCCACACAACTGCAGCTTACTCTTTAGTGTTGCCAACTCTCAGTTTTTATTCGCCCATCAGTTCTGGCTTTTTCAAAAAAATATTCTGCTTTTTGAATTTTCTAAAATAGTAATTTTTAATATTAATCAACTAAAATTACAGCGTTATAATTTTAAAATATTATAGAAAATATAATATTGTTTTCAGGTCAAAATATTGAAAAACAAAAATCAGAAATAGAAAGAATGCTTACAGATTGACAACTGCGAGAGTTTTAAAAAACTAACTAAAATAGTATCGTTAATAATATTACACTGATCAGTTTTTTGAAATGCAGCTTTTTTTTACTTAGCTTCCTTAACAAAAAGTAGCTTTTTGCTGCTAAATAGTTGGCAACACTGCTGCTCTTCAACTTGACCCCATTTTGCAGGCTTTAATTCTGGTTTTCTGATTTTTATTGTATTTTATTGTTGGACAAGGACTCGCCCAGCCCAGTCGGAGCTGGACTTGCACAGTTGGTTTATCGTCACGTTGAAATCTGTGGCCTTTGGCAAGGCGATTTAGATCATTTTAATGTGAGACGGGTAAGAAGCGGGGGGAGGGGGGGGGGGGGCAGGGCGGTTAGCAATTACACGTCCAAAGTTATCAAGTCGGCTTTTAATGAAATGAATGTTGGACAAGTCTTGAGGCTGTCATTGTCAGCATGGAGTTGCAGGGGTGAGGTGGGGTTGCAGTAGAGTTGTAGAGTTGTCTAGGTAGCTTCTTTTAACTGATGGCCTTTTATCCTCCACACTAACAGTGGGGGCTATGATAAATTAGTCACGAAATTTGTCGAAACTATAAGCAATATATGATTATATTCTTGATAAGTCTGAACACATTAAAACTAATCATAAGAGTTTATCTGGTCTCAATTTTCAGCATTTTGATCAAGTTTAATTAATTTTTTATGATATATATGATTTTATCTGAGGACTATCATTGGAATAATCGGTGCAAATTTAACTTTTTGCAAGAAAAACATTTTTAATTCTTAGCAGCTGTAACCTAATTACTAACTTTTACTATATTTTCAATACAAGGATTTCCTTAAACAAAATTCGAAGTATTTTCGAGAGATCTGTCTTCAAAAGTTCTGAATATGAATGTGAATAAATTTGCGAGTTTGGAAGAGTATTGTTACAAGAGTATTGTTAATTCACCATGCCTGAAGAAGATAACTTTTCTCACACGTTGTTTTATTATGTTTTCCAGTTTTTTGTTTCTTTTTTCATTTTGTGTACATTTCAATTTTTAGGTTTGTTTATGAAGCGGCTCAGAATCCGCCGTGGAGCTGAAGTGCCAGTCAAAATGCAAGGGAGCTCTGGCGATAATAATGTATCCAAAAGCAACAATAACAATAACAATAACAGCAAGCACAAACCAGTTACAATGAGCTGCACAGCTGTGGGCAGGGCGGGGCAGCGTGCTGCAGTGCTGAAAAGGGAAGGGAAGACTTCAGACTTTAGTTTTCAGTTTCAAGTTTAAGTTTCAGTTTCAGTTTCTATGTTTGCTTAAGGAGCAACAGTAGCTGTTGTGGCTTTGTTGGTGATTGATGATCCAAGTGATACGCCCAACCCCTCTGCTCCTCCCCGCCTCTTAGCACAGCGACCTCTAACGACCCCCCCCCCCTCCTCCCTCCTCCCTCCTCTATGCCCGGTGCTAAGCATTTAATTGCAGGCTGAACAAGTTTATTGAGGGCTAACAGTAGCTCACAGCTTGATGGGCCATAAAGCCAAGTTACAGCTTGGGGCATGACCTGCAGCTAACTACCTGCAACCCCCCTGCTCCCGTCCCAACAAACAGCTTACGTTTTAAGCTAAAAATATTGTTTTTGATTTTATTATCGGATGTTGAACCGTCGCTTGTCAATAAAAAGCCACAGTAGAGATCTAAAAAAAGATGCGTTGAGTGCTTGGGGGGGGGGGTTTGCTTGGGGGTGTTTTGGGGCTGTTGCGCGGGTTGCGGGTGTGGCGGTTGTTGCGGGCAACCATATTGTAGTTAGATCTCTTGACACTTTTTTTTGGCGCCGCGGTCATTGTACTTGACGCAGTCACAGCCAAAGTCAAAGCCAAATCTAAAAGCCAAAAATCGAACTTTGATTTTATTGTTGTTGTTTTTGTTTTCGTTTTCTTTCGACTTCTTGTGCTTCGAAAAGGCAAACAAAGACCAAGTCACAGCTGAGGCAGGTGCATGGGCCAGCGGAGAGGGGGGCTGCCAAGAGAAAAGGGCAAAGCAACGGCGCCGGCTCTGTGGCCAGACGCTGACGTAGACCCGACCGTAGATCGTCGTCGATCGCAGCTGGCTATTTATGCCATGAATTTCAAAAGCATTGACATTGAAAATGATGCGAATGGACGAAACGAGACTAAAGCAAATAGAGACAGTCCGATCGAACAGATCGCCAAATCGTACGGAATTGGAATTGAAATTGAAATTGAAATAGATTGCTAAATGTTGATTTTAAATAGTATCTAAATCGCACAAGTCGAGCTTGAGATCTACAGATCGATCTCAGTGTGAAACTATAGATCATACTTGGCAAGGGGCTTGAGATTACGCTACAGACCGATATCGTGCTGAAGATTAAGCTATAGCTCGCTTTTAACTAAATACCAAACTAAAGATCAATTATGATTTATATACATATAACTCAATCCATAGATCATGCTGCAAAACAGATCAATTGAAAGACATTGAGTTAGAGAACAAGCTGCAGATCGGCACTGATCGACATATAGCTCATTTGACAAATTAAGATGCACATCAAAATAGCGATCGTGATCAGTTGACAGTTATGGCTTTTGTTATATGTTCCGAATTGCGGAATCTTCCAGATCGAGCGGAACTGTAAGAGATCGCTTGAGATAACTATTAAAGTAGATAGTGCAGTTTTTGAATACGTAACTAATTCGAGCCACTGATCGAGCCACTGAGTAGTTGAAGATTCCGATCGCTATCGCGATCATTCAGTCAGTTGCCACATGATATTGTTCCGAATTCTGTTTGACAAGTTGCGAATTAAGATTGATCATTGTTTTGTCTGTCTGTCTGTCTGTCTATAGATCGTTGGAGCGCCCACAGTATTTAGCCGCAGACTGGCAACTGTCAATTGTGCTAACGATCGTTGGTTGCGGGGGCAAACAGCCCGCCCCCTCCTCGCCACCTGTACCAGTGCACCCCTGCCACCCACTCAGCACTCAGCGAGTATGTCAAGTTTCTTTGAGGCACATAAATAATATGCTTATTATGATGCTTAATCAGCAGCTCTCAAAATGTCATCATTAATTATTTGTAATAAGCCGACCTGACTTGACTTGACGTGACGTGACGTGACGTGACGTAACGTGACGTAACGTGACATGAACTGTACCAAGTTTACGCCTTGGAATTCAATGTCCCTCCCAAAACAAAAAAACAACTACAACAAAATAAATAATGAAACAGAAACAGAAACCGAGACTGAGACTGAGAGAACTGTCTGACGGCTTTAGCTTTAGCCAAAAGACTTGCAGTTTTCAATGGTGCGAGTATCTTTATTGTTTAGCTGTTAAAAGAAATACCATATAAAAAATTGATTTGTGCTCATTCAATAAACAAACAAAATGCCAAAGTCGTTGTCCACAAAACAATAACTAAAAATAACCGAAAACCCCTCATCAAAACGTGAATACTCTACCTGGATATATAGAGAATTTTAGAGTGAGCAAATTTCGTGTGCATTCTAAAGATGGTTTCTGAGGGTATCTTTTGAGTTGCCGAGTATTTGGCATAAGTATTTATAAGTTCGTGATAGAGAAGTTATCCTAGTTCCAGTCTAGATATAAACTATAACACCTCAATGCCTATGCCTATCCCTATTCCTATGTTTACTTCTTTTTCAATTTCTAAAAATATTTATTAAATAGTCATTATACCCTGCACAGAGCAGAGTATTCGAAAACAGTTTGTTGGCTTGTTAAATATTACCACTCGCAGTCAGTGCTAACGGTATAGCTATTGACATTTATCCGATAAATAACTTCAGTAGCAGAGTGCTGTAATTTGGAAAGTGGGCGTGGCCAGGTGCGGCACACAGAGTGCGACCCCTTTGTGGCCTTGACCTTTTGCCTTTGGCAGCGAATGGGCCAATTGGTCGAATCAGAATTGGTAACAAGCGTATTGGCCAAATATGTGGGCGCATCAACTCGACACATTCCCTCCCACTGCCCCACCGCTCCCCTTGCCGCCTAACAATTGGACTAGCCTTTAAGCGGACCAAAACCGTAATTAGTTTCCGTTTTGTTGGAGCCCTCATCGTTGTTGTTGTTGCCAAACATCTTATATTTTGCAAAATGTATTTTTGATTATTAGTTTGTTTTTGTTTGTAAGTTTTTCATTGATTTTGTTTTGATCGCAACATTCATGGCTTACAGTGGCGCCAGCTGAACGCTTAAATCGTTCCAATGAGACATTTGCATTTATCGCACGCCTGCGGCCCACTGTGCGGCCCACTGTGCTCGGCGCTGCTGTGAGGTCAACTGTGCGCTGACCGGTCCGGCATAGAAATGCTAAAATCACAAGATGCGGGTGAGCCAGCCTCTGCAGATGCTGAGATCAGCGGCACCTCAGCATTCATCTGCTAATTAGCGGTGCAAATGATGGCCCACATATTGTTGGCCAGTCCTTCAAACTGCGCCAATCTCAATGATATCTACTCTATACCTACTCTATACCTATCTTTACCTGCCCATCTGCTATTCTTACTACCAGCGAACAGCAAAGAAATCGATGATTTAAAATTGTTATACACTATAGTTAAAATATTAAACAAATCTTAATTATTATGCCAGTTTAGCAGTTACTGAAAACAATATTTACAAAATTAATTGTAATTTATAGCTGCTTTGAATCTTAATATTAAATACATTCTAACTAAAGTTATAATTATTGAGAACTTTTTTCTTTATCAAGTACTTTTGAGTATGCAATTTTGGACAGCTCTGAAAATTTGCTCAGTGGGTATAATTTATTTTGAATGATTAAAAATTAGCCAAGCAAAGCAGCTATACATTAAAACTAGAATCAATAAATGTCAAAAATAATCTTAAACCAGAATTTCGTATACCCTTGCAGTTATAAGCTATAACATATAGTCGTCCGATCTTGACCAAATTCAATTAATTTACATAAAGTATCATAAAACTTGCAAATACTGAGTTTGGTTAAGATAGTTTGAGAAACAAAAAAGTTGTTCATACAAGGACTCATTTGTCAACAGATTGTTCCTATTGCAGCTATAATATATAGTGATCTGATTTTGATGAAATTTTGTAAGCATGCTTAAATATTGCTAAAACTTATATTTGGTAAATTTAATCGAGTTATCTCAGCTATATGCTATAGCGGTCCGATCCGGCTGATTGCGAAATATTACAGCAGAAATAAGCATCTGTACCAAGTTTCATCAAGATAGCTTCAAAATTGAGAGACTAGTTTGCGTAGAAAGAGACAGACAGATGGACAGACGGACGGATGGCCTGACGGACAAAGGTATATGGACTCGTCTTATCGTCCTGATCAAGAATATATATATACTTATGCCTGTTACATACTTTTGCACAAAACCATTATACCCTTTCTCCCATTTTGAATGGGTTTAGGGTATGCAAATCCGATAGGCACCCATCTATTATACCTTAACCTTATACCTTTCGCACACTCATCCCCTGTCTCTCTCTGTCTCTCTGCAGGATCTGTCGCCATGAAGCCGTTGGCGCTGGCGCTGAGGACGCTGCTGGTGACGCTGCTGTTGAGTCAGGCGCTGTCGCCCGGCGCTGGCTCCGCGGTGCTCATCTCGGACATGACGATGACGATGATGGTGGAGCTGTCGTCACGTCATCCCTTCTGCAAGATGCACACGGATCGGTGAGTGCCTCAAACACAACACCAGTCACTCAGGAGTGCAATCTCCTCTCTCTCTCTCTCTCTCTCTCTCTCTTGCCGCTTGCAGGGGCGACATTCAGAGGATGCTGCTGCAGTCGGATCCGCGTCGCATACGGCAGGTGCCGCGCGAATCTGTAATGGAGCTGGAGGAGGTGTGTCGCCGTCAGGGCTCCTATGGCCATGAGTTTCGCGGCGGACTGGGCTTCATCTATCCGGGCACAAAGTGGTGCGGACCGGGCACCGCCGCCACCAGCTATGATGATCTGGGGCATCATGTGCGCGAGGATCGCTGCTGTCGGGAGCACGACATGTGCCCGGATGTGCTCAATGTGGGCGATTGCAGGCGTGGCCTGTGCAATCGGGGCACCTTTACCCGCTCCCATTGCGATTGCGATGCACGCTTCCGGCGCTGCCTGCAGGCGGCCAACACGGAGACGGCCAACACGTTGGGCGCCATCTTTTACAATGTGGTGCAGGTGACGTGCTTCCAGGAGCGCAGCCCCTGCTCGGCGCATCAGAGGTTCGAGGATTACATCTATAGCAGCAGCCAATGCCCAGCCGAATACCGTCAGGCCGATCTCTATGTGCCGCCGCATGCCGACAATCTGATTGCCAAGATCCTAGATCATCCGCAGGGTCGCGCCCTGGCCGCTCCACTGCCCCGACGCTTTGGCGTCAAGCTGGCCAGCGTCGGCCTGGCGGCGGTCAACATTCTGCGCGAGGTGGTCCACCGGCCACGCCTCCTGTGGGACAGCCTGCATGCGCCGGTCAGCCGCGAGCTGCCGCCAGGACGACCGCCGCCAGGACGCGGATACTACTACGAGCGGCCGGGGCCGCGGTCACGCTATGGCTACGATTATGGCTATGGCAGTGGCCGGAGCTGGAGCTGAGCTGAGCTGAACAGTATTAGTAGCTGTAGAAGATGAGCACGCATCATAGTCATCGAGTCCAAAGCAACTGCATGTCTCCATCTATCTCACTTGCCACCCTTTTCTCTCTCTCTCTCTTTCTCTCTCTATTAAGTTTATCATTAGTTGTAATACTTAATTTTTTTTTGTTTTTTCCCAAATAAATTAAGCACATATTTTAACCATTTGCCTGCCAAATTTGTCTGTAATTATTTGTAGCACTATCCATCAATTTAAAACACTCAAGTTCAAAAATGACATCAACCTGAAACACACAGCACTTTTCATATTTGATTTATATTAACCAGTTTTCCCCAGTCGGAGATTTTACTGACCCGGAAAAATCGTATCCTTTTAGAATTTAACAACAAATCTACGGCCCAATCTTTAGAGTAGATGGCTTTGGTGCTATGCTCCAAATTTAGTGACTCTAGCTGCAAAATTGTGGGGGTTATAGATTTCCGCGATTTACGAAGGCGCGGTCAGAAAACCTAGGGCAAAGGGGGAGGTTAAAAGTACAAAAATACTTCAGTTGGATTATTATACGAATAGATTTATGCATATATATTGATTTCTCTTTGTATACAATTACAATTAAATTATATAGCAAATATATTATAAATTTTGTAATATTAATAGAGTTTTCGCCCCTCCAACATTTTCTCACCCAGGGGAGTACTTTTTGAAAAGTCGATAATTAAAAGTTTATAAAACCTGGAACCCTCGATTCCCAACCCATGTGTGGGATTTTTCTCAAAAATATGTTGTAGATCTTAATGGAATATTACATATTTCTCAAAAATTTTAATACACATATTGTTTTTCATTGTCTTTCATCTTTCATCAAACTTAAACCATTGTTTTGTTGCTCGATATTTATTCTATATTCGCCAAATTAGTGAGTTGATGCATGTGATCTTACAATGTGTCACGTAACGTAGCGTGTCATCTCTCACTCTCTGTCTCTTTCACACTCAGAGCCGGCTACAATGAAACGGAACAGGAGGCCATCTGCGCCCAGTGGCAATATCAGCCGTCGGAGAAGTATGTGCCCAGCCAGCCGCGCACCTCATAGATGTCCATTATGATGACGACCTGGAACGTACAGTAAAACGAATACAAATCTACAAAACACAGCACTTTAGTAATAACAAGTACAGTGGCCGCTCGCTAATTAGAATTACCAGAATTGCCCAGAAATGAGAATCGAGCATCGTCATTCTTGTTTATAACAAAAAAGGAAAAAAGACGAAATACTTTTTTCACATTCACTTTTATTAAGCCCCTTTTGAATATACATTTTTTACAAACTACCAAAATCATGAAATTACAAAAGTTGTATATATCAATGATTAATTTGACAATTATTGTATAGGAATATAGAATGTGCAGAAATTAAGAGTTATTCGGCAATTAGTGTGTCGATTCTAATTTGCGAGCGCTCACTGTAGTATCAGCACCCCCCCCCCCCATATGCCACCAGACCCCACCAGTCCCATTGCCAAAACTGCACCTGATTCTGAACAAGAGGCCAGTGCCAAATTGTGCTAACTGTAAATGCAGCGCAGAGCGCTGGTAAATTGCAAAATATATTTTCATATAATATAAACATACAAGCATAAATATATGTATTTAGTATATATATATACATACAATGCATTCCATATACTACTATATTTACCGAGATATGAGAGCGAATAAAACGTGTCAAGCAATCTAATGAGAAATTCAACGGGTTTTACCACTTGAAACTATTTTACTATTTTACTCTCGTACCTCAAAGTATGCTGCACATAATTTACGTTCCACAATATTTTTTTGAATATTTCTTATTTTTATTACGAAACCAGTTTAACATTATTAGTTTATTTATGCTCTGTTCTGTTATACAAATAATACTACAGCTATTTGAAAAGTTGAAAGCTTATGAAACGTTATTTATTCCGCAACTATGTTGGCATATTATGTGTTATTATAGTTTAGTAACGTAATTAGGAATTAAGAGCACTTGGTTATCAAACAATTGGGTGGGGAATAGGCGACAAAGTTGCAGTCAAGATTCTAGGCTAATTGGTCAGTCCTTGAACTTGCCCAAAATGATCTCCTTGTAGAAGGGTACACAGTTCATGCGCACATTGAGGCGGGCGCAGAGCAAAAAGATGCCGGACAGCTTGCGATGGATCGAGTAGATCTCCTCGGGTGGCGGACAGAGGCGATGCGCCACCATTGTGGGCACCAGGGCGGCCAGACGCTCGGTCGTATTCTGTTTGCCAAAATCGAAATCACCATCATAGCGAAAGATCTCGCCCAGTATCATAACAGCATCGATATGCGCCTGCTCCATCTGCTTCGTCTCGTAGCCGGTGAGGAAGCCCATCTGGCGGGACATCTCCAGCACGCCATTACGATTATTCTGCGCCGCACTGATGATCACCTGCCGATAATTGCGTATGAACTCGTGCTTGTAGAAACGCGTCGAGCCAAAATCGATCAGCATCAGGCGACGACTGCTCGCATCGTATAGGAAGTTGGACCAATTGGGATCCGTTTGCATGCACTCGATCTCGAAGAGCTCGCGCAGACACAGCTTCAGCACGGAGGACGCAATATGAGCACGATGCTCATAGCTATGAGGAGTAAATGAACGGTTTTAAATATGCATTCAGATATATCAACTAAACAATGGTCATGGGGCATTCACCTGAGTTCAAAGCACTTGTCGAGGGGCACGCCCGGAATAAGCTCCGTGGTAAGGACACTGGAGGTGGTCAACTCGCGCACCACCTTGGGCACATAATACTCCTTATAGGGTGAAATCATTTCGCGAAACTTTTCAGTGTATTCCGCCTCGCGTGCATAGTCCACCTCCCATTGGAGCTCACGTTTGGCCACCCGCACCACATTGTCAATGAAGAAACCCTGGGGAAAGACATCCCAGACCTTGAGCATGCCAACCAGATTGTCAATGTCGCTCTCGATGCTCTGTGCAACGCCTGGATACTGGATCTTAATGGCCACCTGCATGCCATTGAGCAGCGTCGCCCGATGCACCTGGCCAATGGATGCGGCGGCAAAGGGTTTATCATCGAAGCTGGTCAAGCGTTGGCGCCAATCGGGACCCAGCTGGGTGTTCATCACACGCTCCACCTGCCAGTCGGGCATATAGTCGGCCGCCTGGCGCACTCGCTCGAATGCCTTCGCCAGCTGCGGCGACACCACATTCGTGTCCTGTATGCTCAGTATCTGGCCAATCTTTAGCGCAGCGCCGCGCACCTTGCACAGCGTGTCCACAATACGCTCAGCATTCGCTGGACTCAGCAGCGCATCGCGCATATTCGTCGATCCGCCCAGACCGAGGGCGCCCTTCGTCAGCTCGCTGACGGTGCCCATGCCGAGGCCGGCGAAGAGGCCACCAAATGAGGCCATTCGTCCCAGACGGGACGCAGGCACCCGCCGCTGCTTTGCCACTTTGCTCAGCTCCGGCAGCGTCGTTTCGGTCACCTTGGGTGCGTCTACAAATGTGGAACATGTCAGATGGAATGTTTGAAATGGGATTAAAAGTAGTCTATTCCCTGTCAGTTTCATTTTGTGTTTGCTGTGATCTTGATTCGAGTCGAGATTACTGAGTGTTTATATAGATACTCTAAAATGAGTGCATGAAAGTAAAGGAACAAGTGGAATCGGAACGCTATTAGCATGTACAAATTCACTGCTAACGGTAAGCTTGAATCTGATAAGTTTTCAACTTCCTTATCGATAGTTCTCAAAGTTTAAATATGTATGAAGGAACACTCGGCAATGGAAGACAACGGAAATAAACATAAACAAGCTTTACAATCTTGTTTCTAATAACATTTTTGGAACTTTTAGAACCACAAAAATGCAACTTAAGAAATCGGATCTTTCCGAATTGGATTCACGATTGGAACTGTATTTTGAATTTTTGGTCAATTGAAAATGAAATGGGAATGTGGCACAACCTAGTGAATTTGGCAGGGAACTTTTCATGCGTACCCGTTGTTGTTGTCGCCGATTTGGCTGGTTCCATGGTCGAATTGCCGGCAACAAAGCGCATCACATTGTCCACATACTCGGTGTCCTTGTGGAGGATGCCTCCGTCCCCGCCAGGCGACTTGGGAGCCGGAGTTGTTGTCGGAGGCTTCGGCTTTGGCTCGCTGGGCAGCTGTTTGGATTTAGTAATGGGCGTGCGCAGGCTGACATTGCGATTCATGTTGCGCTTGGAGAGGATCTCCTCGAATTCTACCAGCGTTATCGATGATATATCCAGATTGGCTGCATCCGCAGCATCCAAATGGTGGCGACTGCCGCCGGGCACCTGAACAGTCCCGTTGCCCGCACTCGCACCCGCACCTACTCCTCCGACTGTTGCTGCCCCTCCTAATGCGCCAGATGGCTGCCAAGTGAAGCGTTTAAGAGCGCTCAGATCACAGTTGGATTTTGTTTCGAGCAGCTGGCACAATCCCTTGGCCACCACGTAACTCCGCTCACCCGTCTCCTGCAGCAATTCTTGTACCTTTTTTAGCTCCTCGCTGGGCTGCTCGCTAACCGTTCGCAATGCCTCCACGCTCTGACTCACATTGCTTTCGATCAGTTCCCGCACACTCGAATTGCTCCACAGATGCTTAGTCAGCGACAGATGCTCGCGACCGCACGCCTCCGCAACGATTTGCAGTCCCCGTAGCACCCCGAGCACATCTTGCGCTGTTCGTGACATCACTAAACACCACTACCAACACTGGTTTGACCAGTTGACCAGTTGACCACTTGACAGAATGTTAATGCTGACCAACAGACTTTATGTTATGTTAGTTGGCAAATAAACATAGACAGAGTCCACAAGGTAAGAGTCTACAAGTTATGGACGCGACTGCATTAATGCGTCGTCTATTAGCCTCGTTGGCACATTCAATTTGGCTGCCCAAAAATGTATACAGTTACGTAAACATAAATAAATCAACTAGCGCGAAAGTTGCGAAATAGAAAAACAGCTGTTGGTGGTAAACAAACTTGTATTTAGTTCACTTACGTATGGTTCACGGCAGTGCTGCCAATTACCTAGCAGAGTCCACAGAATGTTAACGCTAACAGACGTTATGTTATGTTATGTTGGCGGTTATAGAAATCATTACATTAAAAGGTTTTACTGCGTTTCAGACACAAAACTTGAAAATTTTAATTTATTTATTATGATACAAAAACAAAAACCAAATGACGAGTTTGTTAATTAATTTTTAAAAAAAGAGTACACTCAAAATGGCGCCAAATGCAGCTACTCAAATTGGCACTGGCATTAACAGTCGCTCAATTGAACTAGTTTGCACATGTCAATGCTAACATTTTGTTTTGAATTACAATTGAAATGTGCGGCATTTTCTGTGCAATAAGGCAAAATAAAAATGTAAATTTTAATTTGCACGTATATTTGGAACGGCTACTGCGAAATCGTGGACCCGATGCAACCGATAAGCTGCTAATCGACAATCTGCTGCTTGCCGGCAATGTTCTGTGGCAACAGGGAGCTGAGCCCCAAACGCAGCCCATTGTTGACGATGATGATGATAAGCTAGTGCTGCTCTTTAACGGAGATCTATACAATTTGGCTTATGAGAAGACAGTTGTCCAAGCGGACAGCGCCTGGCTGTTGACGCAGCTAAACAAATGCAATGACGACGAACAGCTGTTGACGCTGTTGCAGCTGCTCGAGGGACCCTATTGCCTCATCTTCTACAACAGGTATGTAAATCACATATGCATATATTTTGAAATATACAAATAACATTATATATGCGTCACCCAAAACAGACTTGACCGAGCTTTATACTTTTGCCGCGATGCACTGGGCAGGAATTCGCTACTCATTGAGCGCAATGCGGAGTGCCTCACATTAATGAGCACCTCGTACAACTTGGAGGACAGGGAACCGGTGAAGAAGATACTGGAGCTGCCGCCACTGGGCCTGTACAAACTGCAGCTGGATGAGCTGAGCAACTGTACGCTGTATCCATGGCAGCAGCTAAACAAGGATACGCAACAGCAACTCGAGACGCTGGACACAGCCATGCAATGGCGCACGCTGGTCAAGCAATCCATCGATCCGAGCTGGCTGCTCTGCTCCGGATCAGATGCAATCGCCAGCTACGATCTATATGAATTGACTGAGAAGTGTACACTGGAGCTGCCTCATCTCTACAATCAATTGCTGCTCAATGATGCCGTGTGTCGGGCAATAGTTACTCTGGAAGTACAGCTGCTGCGTTCGGTGTCAGCACGCGTGCTCCAAACAGCGCCCGTGTGTCGCCATTGTGCCGTTGGGCGTGGCAGCTGTTCGCATGCCAAGATTAGCATTTTATTCTCGGGTGGCATAGACTGCAGCATTCTGGCGCTGCTCGCTGATAGATGTGTGCCGGCCACGGAACCCATAGAGCTAATCAATGTCGCCTTTGAGCGCATTACAAAGGATCAGCAGTCGGACAACATGTGGCAGGTGCCCGACCGCCAGACCTCGCTGCAAACGTACGCGGAACTGCAGCGCATCTGCCCGCAACGCCAGTGGCAGCTGATCGAGGTGAATGTGAGCCGCGTGGAGCTGCAGGAAAAGTTGAAAGCCCACATTCGTCACCTCATCTATCCGCTGCAAACGGTGATGGATGAGTGCCTGGGCTGTGCCTTCTGGTTTGCCGCCGCCGCGCCGCAGTCAACGGCACGTGTCGCTCTGCTGGGTAGCGGCGCCGATGAGCTCTTTGGCGGCTACACGCGACATCGCAACGCGTATAGGCGTGTTCCAGACGGCGATCAGCGGACGCGATTGGCAGCCCTGCGTCACGAACTCGAAATGGATTGGCAACGCATTCCGGCACGTAATCTGGCCCGCGATGATCGTGTCATTGCGGACAGCGGCAAAACGGCGCGTGCCCCGTTTATTGACGAGCAGGTGGCCAGCTTTGTGCGCTCCTTGGCGCCAGAACAGCGCTGCTGCTACGCTCTGCCCGAGGGCGTTGGCGATAAGCTGCTGCTCCGCCTATACGGCCACAGGCTGGGACTGACCAATGCCTGTCGGCTCAAGAAGCGGGCCATTCAGTTCGGCTCGCGCATTGCCGACAAGAGGCAACAGGCGACACAGCAATCCGACTACCTGCGCTTCGGCTCTAGCACCTGAATGGAACCAAACTGCAGCTCAATTTGTATGTAATATAAACTAAAATACATTTATCACAAATCCCTAGAAATGCCCTGTGAAGACTTAAGCCGGTTATAATTTTGTCAAAACTGAACCGATTTTCAAAATGAGCATGTCAAAATGAGCAAGTTCCCAAATGCCATCTCTAGACTTCACTCATGACTTCGTCAAAACTGTACCGATTTTTAAGTTCAAGTCAGAAAGGCTGTTAATATTCTTATTTACTTAGCACTTCATTTATTTTTAAAGCTTACTTCAGAAGAGTTTCTTAAACAATTTCAAGTTCATTTCGATGAGTATAAAAGTGGTCAGAATATACACACATATATATACATATGTACTTATAATATAAGTTAAATTCCCTACCTTTTGACGCTTTTAATGTTAACTTATAGCATTTAAGTATCACTTTGTCTTCCAGATAATGCATTTATGAAATAATGAATATGAACTGCTGGAAATTGTATGTTGTTTTCCTTAGTCTTCACTGTACACTGTCAACAAATTAAACTTTCCACACATAAATGATAAAGTGCTTGCGGTTTCAGATTTCTAGTGGAATAGTTGCAAACAGCTGCAAAATTAGCCGTTCACTTGAAATTAGGTGGGTTGTGAAATGAATGCCTCGATAAAACTATATACGCTCCCCACATCAACAGATTATATAAGTATGTACATATATAAAAAAAAAGAAATAGTATATTTTGTGTAGTCTGTAGTTTGTGTTAAGTACGTAGCAACTTGGATGTATACAAAGTATGCAGAAATTTCTTTGAGATATTTACAATAGAATTGAACTATAATCAAATTAACTAAGGTTTTGGAGGCAAATGGAGACGACTATTTGCGGGTCAGGCGACCAGCGCGCTCCTTAGTGGGATCGGTCAGCTCCCAGGCGGGCTTAAAGCAGGCAACGCTGGCATCCGAACTCGTCGCCGAGCAGCAGATGTTCCTCAAATGTGGATTGGGCAACGTGTTTGATTTGTAGCCAATGGATGTGTAGCCCTCCGCATAGAGGCGACAATAGGGCACATTGTACATGTGAATATAATGCCAGATATCGTGGTAGCTCCACTCCAGCAATGGATTCAATCGCATCATATCCGGCCAATCACTGTCCGTTTTCTATGTATATATAAATGATACAGAGTGAGAGAGCTGCTGTCAGGGAGAGAGAGAGAGAGAGAGAGAGGGAGACTTACCTGCATAGGTTGTAGATGCTCGCAGTAGGGATCGGTATTGCGGCTGCCAACAAAGACGGCCTTAATCCGGGGCATATCCTCCGTCATGTGGGTGAGCGCCACCTTCAGGGAGTCCTTGTACTTGATCAGATTGACATCGTAAAGCGGGACGCAGTGCAACACAAATTCATCGATCTGTTCGAAGGAATCATCCGATTCGATATACAGCATGGGTATCTCCCGGCTGGGAATCTTATGTTCTCGGCAGTAGCGCATCAGGAGATCCAGGAGCACGGTGCAATCCTTGCCCCCATTGAAGCAGAATATCAACTGTGATACGCAATACAATCGCAGTGTCTGATCAAAGAAATCGTTGGCATTCTGCACCCGTCGTTCAATATGGGATCGTGTTGCAGCTGAAATTTCCATGGGGGAGCACCCATCATCACCGTTGGACATGCTCCTCTTGATCCTGTTGCTGTATTTGTCAACTGTATTGGATGACTTTGTAATCGTTGTTTGCTGTACGCAGCATTTATTCATATTGGATCTGATCTGGGGTTGTCTTAAATCCCTCCTCCAATCGATTCTAATCGCCACTGTGACGGTCTGTTATCTCTAACAGCGTGCAACTCTCTGTTATCTGTAAAATGAACAGTAATCAATCAAAACAGTAAGGCAACTTTCTCCAAAACTCTGTGTGCTTGTGTTTGTGTGTGTGCTTTTATATAATAATTATCTGTATTGAATTGTTAACTCAGCAAATTACATCACATGTGCACTCTACACACACACACACAGACACACACACACACACACAACCTATTGTTCTTACAATGGGAATGTTACTGGCTTCAAAAACTCCAACAGCACGTTATTAATATGCCAATAACGTTGTCATATCTGATTGTTTAATTACTAGTGATTACTGCACAGCGCTGCCAAAAAGCTAAAAAGAATAACAGCTGGTGCGGGCAACTAGTTCGTGAACTAGAGCTACACAGTTGTCGAGCCAAGTCTGGCAACGCAGTGCTGTTAAATGCGCTTTATAAATTTGAATTGGTTTTTGAAAAAGCGTTTTATTTGTATTGCATACCATTCACAATTTGTAGTGCTGCCAACTCACTTGCACTCGCCTGCTTAAATGTCTCTCAGCATGCGTGTGCATTTGCATGTCATGTGTGTGTGTGTTGGTGCGTCACTGTGTCACACACAGCAATAGTTGCGCGCGATGTTTGCATGCAATTAGCCGCTGTTGCTGCTGCTTTTGGCATGTTATTAAAAAATAAAGAACACCAACTGCAGCGCAGTGGAAATACCCTGCTTGTAATCAGCCCCAACAGCCTCAGCCAGCACTTGTTGCAGCCACAGCAACAGCAGCAGCAACAGCAGCAGTAGCAGCAGATCACACAGCTGCACTTTTCAACACTGGCCAAAGGGACCTTTAATTATGCATTCCGCTTGCTTAACGGCTGAAATGAGCTTTTCATTTGGTGTTCATGATTTGTTAATGGTTCAACAAAGTCCTTGCTAAATAATTCACGTTACTCTCGAGCTTTTCATTTGACCTATATTCCAATCAAGCTTTTGACTTTTTGACGCACAATTTGTCAATTGCTCGAGCTTTGTTGATTTAATGCATTATTAAGTGGTAGCTCGGAATTGTGAACTTAAAGAAATAAGAACAGTTAGCTAAGAAAGCTTTTGATAATATACAAAATATTCTACTTAAATTAGGATTTTGTTAAGATCGGGCGTCTTCACACGATTATTGTCAAGTCCTTATCTGGTAAGCTTTTTAAGAGCTATTGAAGAAAATACATTAATAAATGTGATACTCCGAGATACATATGGGACTATTAAGTTTAAGATTAGATTAAGAATAAACTCTGTCTTAATCAGTGTCCATAGATTCTTGACATCCTTTTAGAACATTTTAAAAGTCCATGTCCTGATTACTACATGCATATCTGCACTTACCTTATTATGTGGGATAGTTAAAGCTCTCAGGATAATGAAACCTTCACCATATGAGGCTAATCCAGGAATGTTTCTTAAATCTCTCATTTTGTAGAAAATTTTGTTTCTAATCTAGTCTTCACATGCTAAACATTTTTGAATGTCGAATTATCTAGAATCTGTCAAACGTTAATCTGTTATTTTTATTTGTATAGAAAAAAGGGTTTTGTCGAAATTATAATTATTTGCAATTTCGAATAATCTGTGAAATCGAAGTGTTCAAATATTCGAGAGACATCTTTGTCTTCCTTGTTCCCAACTTTACGGCGTATAACTTTTCTGTACCAATATGGTCTATAAAATCATGTCTTTCTGTACGTAAATATATATCTCAAATATTAATTCGCTATATCATTGCTCTCTCTCTCTCTCTCTGATCCTTCTCCATTGCAGTGCGCAACTCGCGGGAACGTTGGCGCACAATTCGCAGCAGCTTCTTGCGTTCCTTGAAGCTGGCACGCACACAGACTGGTCGTGGAAAGCGCAAATATTATCTGTCCAAGTATCTACAGTTTCTGACACCATCCACAAAATCGCGCGTCTGCCACAAGCAGCTACCAGCTGCCAACACCCAGGCCCAGTCACAGGCCCAGCGCAATAACAGTTCCCGTGCCGAGACGAAATCGAATCCCAATGGGGGCACGCTCTCAACGACAACGACGTCGGCGGCCACATTTCTGGCTGGCGCCGAGCCAATGACGCGCATTGGACACATGCGACTGTCGGTGTATCATATGCATCATGACAAAGTGAGCCAGCTCAATGAGCACTTCGAGCAGGATCAGGTGGTTGTGGATGTGGAGGTGGACGTGGACGAGGAGGTGGACGTCGAGCTCAATGTGGAGCTGGTGCTGGAGCTGGTGACTTCGATATCACGCAGCTACAACTCCGCCAGCAGTGAGCACACCTGCACCACCTGCACCACTTGCACCACCTGCACCACTTGCACCATCAGCAGCAGCAACACCTGCCACTAATCTGGCCACGCCGCCTATTCGTTTCTGATCAGCCTGCATCCGTATTTAAAGGAAATCAGTGCCATACAGAATCTACGTTTTCGCCGGAGGGCGGTAGGACTTCTCGATAATGTCCTGGACAATCTGCATGATTAGTCAGAGCAATGAAAAAACAATGTACTTGTTTTGTTTATGCGCTTAAGGCAACTATTGCATTGCTTTTGTTAAAGTTAAACACACACGCACATTTGTTGACCGTAAATAAAAAATGTAATGCAATGCCAATAAAACGCTATTTCAAATGCCAATTCAAATTTATGCAGCGCCTATCGCAGCACAGCGTTGCCAGGCTTAACATCTATGTAGCTCTAGTTCACGAACTAGTTGCCCGCGCCAGCTGTTCTTTTTTTAGCTTTTTATCAGCGCAGTGCAGTAAGCACTAGTAATTAAAAAATTAGATATGACAACAATAACATGCACACAAACACACAGAGTTTTGGAGAAAGTTCCCTTATGCTGCCTTGACACCAGAGCCACAAAGGCCAACATTTTGGCCACAACCCATACGAAATAATGGCAGTTGGTTTGAAATAAAGGCAGGGCTGGAGTACAATATTTCGGTGAAAGAGTGGCAACCTTGGCGCGCTGTTTTGTTAAACCATCTTTTTGAGCAGGTTGAAACGGTAAACAAGTTCAAACATGAAGCTAAAGTGAAAAGAAATCGACAAAGCTGAGTATATTTATTGGGATCTGAGCTTGCTTTAAGTTTATTTGCAGCTTGCGGCTTTTCCTTGCGGCTCTGGTGTAAACGCAATCACATCGATCAGTCTCTGATCAAAACCGTATACTGCGTATTTGATTTTGTTGAAAAGCGTTTTATTTGCATTGCATTACATTTTTGATTTACAATTAACAAATGTGTGTGTGTGTGTGTGTGTTGTGTGTTGTGTGTGTCTGTAACTTTAACAAAAACAATGCAATAGTTGCCTTAAACACATAAACAATACAAGTACGTTTAGTTGCTATGTACATATGTATAACAAGTGGGCACTGTCGGATTGTTTTTAGATTTGTGTTTTTTTTTTTTCGTTGTTGGATCTGTGTAATAATTTGTTTTCTGATTTGTTTTTTGTCTTGTTTTCTTTGCTTTAGGCCAAGGGTGGACACGTAGTGGCTCACGGAGGTCACGGAGGTCACTGAGCTCACTCTGTTATTCGTGTGCAACGACGAAAATCCAGACGAAAAGGAAATGTCGAAAAACAACGCACAGTGGATTCAGAAGTGAAGACAGAAGACAGTGCCCTTTCCGATAGATTGTGTGCCCACCTCTGCTTTAGACTAAACATCCAGATTGTCCAGGACAGTGTCGATAAGTCCTACCACCTTCTGGCGAAAGCGTCGATTCTGTTTGCCACTCATTTCCTTTAAATACGGATGCAGGCTGATCAGAAACGAATAATCCGCATCCAGCGGCGTCGCCAGATTAGTGGCAGGTGTTGCTGCTGCTGGTGCAAGTGGTGCTGGTGGTGCAGGTGTGCTCGCTGCTGGCGACGGTGTAGCTGCATGATGTGACACCAAATTGCTGTTATTATTAATATTGTTGTGGAATTGCAACTGGTTGCAGCCGCCTTTGAGCCACTCGGCGACCGACCAATCCACATTGTTGCGCAGCGCCGCTGCCATCGTCACCGGCAGCGAGACCAGCGAGTGCTGTGCAGCAGCCAATTTCTCCGTACCCTGCTGCTGTTCCACTTTGATGGCCTGCAGGCGTAGTGGCGTCTCCAGCTGTACGTGGTCCTCCTGCTGCTGTTGCTGCAGCTCGTGCTCCTCCTCGGAGTGCTGCAGATCCGCTGCGCTGGGAAAGCTGTCTTTGGTGTCTTCATCGCGCTCATTGAGCTGGCTCTCTGCATCATGATGCAAATGCTGCCCTAGCATTCGCATGTGTCCTGGCGCTACGCCAGCCAGAAATGCGGTCCCCGCCGTCGTTGTCGTTGACGGCTTGCGCAGAACCATGCCCCCTTTGGGATTCGATTGCGCCTGGTTACTGGAACTGGTATTGGGCTGGCCCTGTGACTGCCCCTGCGACTGGGCCTGGGCTATGGCACCTGGCAGCTGCTTGTGGCAGGCGCGCGACTTTGTGAATGGTATCAGAAACTGTAGATACTTGGACAGATAATATTTGCGCTTTCCACGACCAGTCTGTGTGCGTGCCAGCTTCAAGGAACGCAAGAAGCTGCTGCGAATTGTGCGCCAACGTTCCCGCGAGTTGCGCACTGCAATGGAGAAGGATCAGAGAGAGAGAGAGCAATGATATAGCGAATTAATATTTGAGATATATATTTACGTACAGAAAGACATGATTTTATAGACCATATTGGTACAGAAAAGTTATACGCCGTAAAGCTGGGAACAAGGAAGACAAAGATGTCTCTCGAATATTTGAACACTTCGATTTCACAGATTATTCGAAATTGCAAATAATTATAATTTCGACAAAACCCTTTTTTCTATACAAATAAAAATAACAGATTAACGTTTGACAGATTCTAGATAATTCGACATTCAAAAATGTTTAGCATGTGAAGACTAGATTAGAAACAAAATGTTCTACAAAATGAGAGATTTAAGAAACATTCCTGGATTAGCCTCATATGGTGAAGGTTTCATTATCCTGAGAGCTTTAACTATCCCACATAATAAGGTAAGTGCAGATATGCATGTAGTAATCAGGACATGGACTTTTAAAATGTTCTTAAATGATGTCAAGAATTTATTCTTAATCTAATCTTAAACTAAATAATCCCATATGTATCTCGGAGTATCACATTTATTAATGTATTTTCTTCAATAGCTCTTAAAAAGCTTACCGGATAAGGACTTGACAATAATCGTGTGAAGACGCCCGATCTTAACAAAATCCTATTATAATGAATTTAACTAGTCCTAATTTAAGTAGAATATTTTGTTTAATTATCAAAAGCTTTCTTAGCTAACTGTTCTTATTTCTTTAAGTTCACAATTGCGAGCTACCACTTAATAATGCATTAAATCAACAAAGCTCGAGCAATTGACAAATTGTGCGTCAAAAAGTCAAAAGCTTGATTGGAATATAGGTCAAATGAAAAGCTCGAGAGTAACGTGAATTATTTAGCAAGGACTTTGTTGAACCATTAACAAATCATGAACACCAAATGAAAAGCTCATTTCAGCCGTTAAGCAAGCGGAATGCATAATTAAAGGTCCCTTTGGCCAGTGTTGAAAAGTGCAGCTGTGTGATCTGCTGTTGCTGCTACTGCTGCTGTTGCTGCAACAAGTGCTGGTTGAGGCTGTTGGAGCTGTTGGGGCTGATTACAAGCAGGGTATTTCCACTGCGCTGCAGTTGGTGTTCTTTATTTTTTAATAACATGCCAAAAGCAGCAGCAACAGCGGCTAATTGCATGCAAACGTCGCGCGCAGCTATTGCTGTGTGTGACACAGTGACACACCTACACACACACACACACACACACACACATGCACACACATGCACGTATGCACACATGCATATGCACACGCATGCTGAGAGGCATTTAGGCAGGCGAGTGCAAGTGAGTTGGCAACACTACAAATTGCGATTGCATTGAAATCACGCACGCACACACCCAGCCAGCTAAAAGCTTGCATCATAGGCGCGCGCCACACACACACACACACACACACACACAGACTCACACTCGCGCAACAAATGAGCACGCAATTGCAAAAGAAAAAAAAAACAACATAAACAAATCAACGAAAATGGAAATCTACAAGTGCAGCAGAAGGCAAAATGAACAAATGTGTGTGTTTTTTTAGTTTTTTTTTTATTTGTACTTGCAGCACGTTTCTTGCTGCGCTGTTTAAATGCATTGGGTATTTGTGTTTGTATGTATTGTGTATGCACCTGTGTCCTTTATATCATTGGCCACATGTTGCCAGGCCTTCTGCACCTCCTCCTTTTTGCTGTAGCACGGATGTGTGTAGTTCCACAGGCACGGCTGGTTTTCCACGAGCTGCACGAATTTCACATTGAAAACGGGATCGTCCTTGCGGGCCATATTAACGCTTTGCAACACTGACAAGCTGCACTGGCACCGTTACAATTGCAACAGGAGCCAGCCCAACGCATTACACGCCTTCTTTTTGTATGATTATTTATTCTAATGTTTTTTTTAGAATTTTCAGAATTTGCGCGCGCGCTCTTTTCTCTCTCTCTCTTTCTGTCTCTCTATTTTCCACTCTATCCCTCTCGCTCGCAACAGCAGCTGCAGCGGCGCGAATTGAAATTGGCAAATGCAACAAACGGTAAAAAAAAGTGATATATATGTATATATATATATTTATATGTATTTGTAAGTAGTTTTTGATTTTATTTGTGCAAAATGGCAACAGCAACAACTTGTCGCAACGAAAGCGCTGAGAAAACTGAAACCGAAACTGAGCGCAAAAAAAGCTGACAAATAAAAGCTGCAACGTAAACAATGCCAAACGATTGGCGGCTGCTGCTGCTGCTGCTAGAATCAACATCAAATGCAGCAAACAGCAACCACAACAGCAACAACAGCAACAACAACAACAACAGCAGCTGCAGCGTTAATGATTAAAATAAGCTTATGCTTGCCTACGTGTGCGTGTGTGTGTGTGTGTGGGTTTGTATGTGCGAAAAGCTTTAGCTTGCATGATGACGTCGCCGGCGGCATTTGTTGCATACAAAGTTACACGCACACACATGCAGCAACTTATTAAATAGCTTTGACTAATTTTATGCATGTCTGCAACTAGAAAAAAAAGGGCGCCAATTGCCAATGCCGCAGCTTGCAACACTAAAACCGCATATCTGGCAACGCCAAAGTGCCGGTACCAACTGGTTCACGTTCACACAAGCGCATATTATTCAAAACACTTTTTAAAATTAAATCGACTTTTGTATGATTTGTATCGACTATCGCTTTTTATTAAAGACCAAAAATAGAAAACAACAGAAAATAAAATCACAATTATTTAATGAGTGGATGTTATCAAACAATAATGTTTTATTACATTATATTTTTTATTATTACCAATTTATGTTAAGTCTCGTATAGCGTTAATATCGTTTTTTTTTGCATAATAAATTCCATATAATTAGCATCATTTAGATACAATAAATGTTTAGAAAAATTTGTCGTTTAGGAACTAACTTAAGCCTAAAATCGAGCTAATTTACATTCGTGCACAATTATTTAATACGTGGCAAACACTCCAAAATGTGTATAAGTCTTTTCGGCAACATTCCACTCGACTTAAGAGTTTATGAATATTGCGTCATATGAGCAAATAATCTTGCCAGATCTTATACATATGTGTTGGGGCGTGAAAAGCATTTATTTCAATTTTGACCACGCCGTAGTCCAGCGGCGAACTATAGTAGTTCACTAAAGAACACCGCTGCTATCCTCATCCACCGCCCATGGAGCACGATCTGCAATCGACATTTTGTTGTATGCGTCCAATGCGTCGATTGGGTCTTAGACCTCCTCCTCCACCACCGCCACCGCCACCTCCACCACCGCCACCTCCTCCGCCACCACTCCAACCAGATCGGCCAGAGCTATCGCGATTGTTGCCATTACCACCGTTAAAAGGCGAAAATAGGGTCTGGAAACTTTGGGAATGCGATTAAACACAAGGGTTGGCTTGTCGTTTTTATAAGATCACTTACAATTGCAATATTATATACCAGAGTCCAATGAATATTTCAATAACACGCTGCCAGTCCCAAGGACGCTTCTCCCAAACGCGACCATCTGAAATGATGAAAAGAGAAATTGGTATTAAATGCTATTGGCCATCATTCATCCTGCAACCGTTGTACTTACTACGGTCAATGTAAACCATGGTGCGATTGTGTAAACATGCAACCGTGGTGACTTTAAATCTTTATTTATTATTTACACAATTCACAATTTTGTCGACCATGACGTGTCTATGAAACTAAAAACACTGAGATGTCGATAGCACAGATATATCGATATTCTTACAAAACACATTATGGATACTCCTACGTGTGTGTGCCCAAAGTAGCTCAAAAACAAAATCCGATTTCATTGACTAATAAATAGTTGTAAACATTTATTTTAATTAACACAAGAATACAATTAATAAAATGGCATAGTTAACGATTAAAACAGTTATTGTTGATAACTTTTTTTTATTAATTTTATTCAAGTGTTGCTTTCATCAAGAATAAGTTTAAGCTATTTGATGAAAACATAAATTGGAATTTTTAAAATTAATTAAATACAATTTTCAGGTTAACGGGAATATCGCTGGTTTGCAATTGTATGTTCACAATGCGATGAATCGATTGCATTATTGCGCTATCGATGTTTCGATAATTGCCCAATTTCAGTGTCAGGTGCAAAGATATACAAGTTGCAATTTAGCCATAACAAAACGGCAAAGACGCTATCGCTGGCGTTTCTGGCTCCACGATTATCGCAGCGATCATACGGTAAATGCTGATAGCAATCTAGTATACAAGAGAGAGAGAGAGAGAGAGAAACAACAACAATCGCATTGTGGAGCTGACACAGGCGACAACTACGGTCAGCTGCTACCTGAGGCCGAGGTGAGTTCGACTGAAGCGCAATTTCCCCCCGCTAACTACTACTACTAATGCGTGTCTCTAACCAAGTTTACAGCCTGCGCATATCACTGACTAACAACGTCGTCGTCATCTGTGTGTGTTTAATGACCAATTTTAAGAGATAGTATTCAAATTCCAATTTGTAGGTAGGAGAGAGCATGGTGGAATCATACAAGGTGTCAGAAATTGCTCGCGGTGCCCTCTTTGCTGGGTGCTTTATTTTCAGTCTCTTGCTGAACGTCGTTGAAGAAGGCCGGTAACGCACACATACACATACATAAACATTCCGCCCCTGCACGTATACAAAACGAAGAAAGCAAATGCAAGATATTTGAGTATCAGATAGAGAGAGTAAAACGAATGAACCGGAGAGAGTGATTTCTGCCACCTTAAATTATTCCACCATTGATGAGAGCAGCATTATCGTCATCACCTCCCACGCAGCTGTTCTCTTGTTTTATTTTTCATTTCTTTTCTTTTATGACACACAAAGTTTGAGCATTAGTTTTGATTATTTCCGTTTTGGGCGCAATAAAATGACGTCTCCTAAGCATATTTAGGCCAAACGTCAAACGCCCGCATTTCAATGTCAATTGCCGGCATTATTACACTGTCCCATATCGTATGTACCACTTGCCTAAGGAAACGGGTTAACACTTTCAAAAATACCCTTTAAAAAGTTGTGCAAATGTATGTTAAAGGCATTAGACGAAAACTCTGATACCGTACATTTTTTTTATTATTGTTTTTTGTAAATATCGCTCGTTTTTATTTAAAAAATAAGTTTAAGTAAAAAATAAATTTTTATTTCGGATACTTTTTGCAATTCAATTAATTGTATTAGCACAAATTAGGTCCATTCGGAGCAGGGTATTTTCTAGTCGGGCCTCTTAGTTGTTTGTACTTTTCTTTTGTCAACAAATGAGTTACACTTCAAGTTGACCTTTGTGGAATACCAAACATAAGCATACACATATGTGCATACATATATGTACACTAGCACCTGCCAGTGTGCATACATGAAGTGTAATTTATATGTGTGCACATTTTTTCCATGTATTCCCCATATCTGTATCGGTTACAGCTGGTTGCACGCCTTTTTGGCAATCAACTGTTGTTGCTGTTTGCTGTTATTCTAGCAGCTGCTCTTTGCGCAGCGCATTGCCTGAATTTGATCAGTAATCGGCAAACAACGCGCGCGTACGCATTTTTCTAGCTCGATACGTTTTATTCTTGTTTCTGTTTGTTGTTGCTTTTTTCTATCGTTTTTATAAGCTGACATCATTTGGCCGCTGGTCAGTCTGCGTGCGTTAAATATTTAGTTTGTATCAAAGCTACTACTGCTAACAAACGGTTTCTCTGTTTTTGCTCCCCTCTATCTCTCTCCCTCTCTTTGGTCTATTTTTTGGCCGTCAGTCAGTCTACCGTTATGCCTGGCACGTCCTCAAAAGCTAGTGTTGTTGCACAAACGATCGCACGCCTAGCGTGAACTGTGAACTGGAAACGAGTGCACGTGTAACGGGAGTAAAATTACTACTCTTTGACATTTCAAGCAGCCGCTTTCCTGCTGGCTCTCCTCTTCAACTTTACTTTTCTTGTCACTCTCTCACTGTGCCTCAACAATGTATTCAGCGGGTAAATAAATACATACAGATGTACACACATATATACATACATTTATTAGAATCACGACTGTGTGTGTGCATCCTTTAATAAACATGATCAATACGCTCTCGCTCATTTTTCATAACCCCCTTCCCCCCCAACACAATTCCCATTCGCATTCATTCATATGCAAATTCAACGCCGTATTTCTTTTATGATTTCTTGTATTTTTAGATTTTTAGCTTTCGTGTAATTTTGTGTGTGTGTGTGTGTGTGTTTGTCTGTTTAGTGTTTAATATTTGTTTTACTTTCGAATGATTCAAGAGCAAATGTTTAAACAGATGTGTAAACATTTGTATGCACACTCATATACATACAATATACATACATACATACATATGTATACACATAAGCTTTGACTGTATACACATTTTTATAAATTTGCTTTAATTTGTTTTAGAACGCACCCCAAAAATTCATATATGTATGTACATATGTATATACATATGTATACAGTATGAATGTATGAATAAACCTCATCTGCATGAAGTCATCAGACATTATCAACATTGCTGGCTTTAAGCCGGAAATGGCTGATCATCCATTTGGAATACCGGACTTACCCTCTCCCCCCTCATGTCATCATGCACATTACTAACGGGCAATTACATAATTGACCGCATTTCAATGAGCCACCCTCTCCACCAAACATTTAACTAAGCAATCAGTATCAGTAGCTGCCGTCGACTCACTGATAACTTAATTTTCGCTTTCCAATTAACCAGCGCATAGTGGATCAAATTTGCAAAATAATAACTAAAAAAAAAAATGCAATTGTTTAAAAATATCAAATAAATTAGGGTCCACTTATTAGGGATCACTTTTGAATATAGATTATTTCTGCTGAATTTGTACTACATTAGAAATGGTATAGAGCCTATAGAAAATGTAACTTCTGTAGACTTAAAGACTACAAATACTAAAACCAACAACTTTTGTTATCTCGGTTCATATTTAAATCTCTTTTATGTATATGTATCTTTTTGAGGAAACGATCTTGATATTATCTTTAGGGTACATATACCTTTAAGTACGATTTATACAGTCTGTAAATTGTATGGGAACTAAATCAAAATTGCAGCAATAACTCATGAAGCTAAAAATGTCAAACAAAGTTGAATTACCTATATAAAGATAAAACAGAATAAACAATAAATTTGCCCACTGTGCCATGTGGTAGCTGGTAGCTGACTTTTTGATTAGTAGTCGCAGTATCATGCTTTTATCATTCGATTAGCCGCAGCTGCCCCAAGCACAAAT
The DNA here is from genome assembly GCA_035045305.1 of Drosophila maculinotata. Lineage (NCBI taxonomy): Eukaryota > Metazoa > Arthropoda > Insecta > Diptera > Drosophilidae > Drosophila > Drosophila maculinotata. Next base: position 13,969,681 of record JAWNPD010000679.1, on the reverse strand, counting down.
GTTGCCCTTATCAGTATAGCAGCATACATACAAATATCATGGCCTAACATACATATATCATATCATATCATATCCCATGCCATTCCACATGTAAATATGCAATACGTGCACAAATTTGATGCACAGTTGACTAATCCGTAATACTGTTTGCAGTGCGTACCCACGACTACGATTATCCCGAATCGGAAATGGACGAGCGGGAGAGTTTATACTTTGATACAATCTCGCTGGCCGATTCGGAGGCGGCGGCGGTGGCGGCAGCTCATCGCAAATCGCTATCGCAGTCCCGGAACACCATTTACCACTCGGCCGTAGATCTGGACGGCGATGATACACGCAACAGCATGCGGCTGGGCGGCGGCGCCGCTGCGGATCATATGAGGCTGGCCTGGCAGCCGGGCTATCGTCAGTCGACGGCGCTGGAGCATCTAAATGGTTCCGGCTTGGATCATACGGACGCTGCGATTGCGGCTCAAGTGCTCGCATTGCAAAATGGACGCACACATTTGCCCACCGGCATTGGCGTTGGCGGCTATGGCTTCGGCAGTTCTGGTGGATCTGGCGGTGGCGGCGGTGGCGATGATGAGGTCTCTAGACGTCTATTAAGGCAAAGTAGCACAGTTTCGAATAAAGATAAGAAATTGCCAATTACATACTCCCAGTGGAAATTGAGGGTAAACAACCAAACCAAAATCAACATACGATCAAATGTTAAACAACGAAGCACTACTCCAAAAATACTCAATATGCAAATACCATAAATCATTGACAGTGCACTCTCTCTCTTTTATGTTACGCTGCAACCGCTATCTCTCTCACACGTACAATCTCTATCTCTCTCCCTCTCTCTCTCGCTCTCTCTCTCTCTCTCTCTCTCTCTGTCGCTATCTATCTTCACACGCACGAGATCACGATCATGTTTCATTTCCAGCGTTTCCGCATACAAAACTCGCTCACCTGTCTCTTGTCCGTTGCACTCATCAACTCCGTCCGGCTTTATGTACATACATATATGTATAGCTGCCTATATATATATATAAAGACTTATTTACTGCATTCTGCATATTTGATTTTTGGATTTTTAAGGAACATTACACGCACACGCATTTTTTTTTACTTGCTGCCTACGTTTCTCACCGTATTTTTTCTCTTTTTTCTCTCTTTTTCAATAGTTTGCTTGCGGGAATGGGTAATGGCAATTTTTTAGCATACATATCTATAGCATATAATACAACTTGTACATTAATTTACTATAAGTACATGCATCCATACATGTGTATATCAAAATGATCATGAACGTGGGTTATGTTGGGAACATGCATCTTCCAGATTCACATTCACATTTCGACAGATAGTACTCTCGAAACTGAATTCTCTCAACATTGTGGGTGACAATTCAATTTGCATCGGCTAACGGCTAACCTATGATACCTTCTAAATTATTACTATATTTAAATTTTGGAAAAACAATTTATGGCTTTGTAACGTGCCAAAATCCCTTTGAAATGTCCTTCCAAGGCTCAGAACCCCATAACCTTGTCAAAAATGAACCGATTTGTATGCTCGAGGACATTTTGATTATGATATTTTTCCTTAATCAATTCTACATTTCAAGTTTATGCATTTTGAAAAAATACATTTTTTCCAACTTTTTTGCGGAAATATCACAAGGGGGGACCCTTACTTATTTGAAAAAAAAAAAAAAATAGAATCTTGAAATTTGATGTTTAATCGATAGTGTGTGTCACTATTAGTATGAAAATCCATAAGAAAAGTGATCCTGAAGTGGTTTATTTTTCTGTCAGAAATCATGCGAAAAGTTACAAAATAAAGTGCCCAAATCACTATGGAAATATTCTTTCATACGCAAATCCCCATAACTTTGTCAAAACTTAACCGATTTTTACGCTCGAGGACATTTTGTTCATGATTTTTTCCCTTAATGTAATCTACATTTCAAGTTTATGCATTTTGGAAAAATCAATTTCTTCGAACTTTTTTGCGAAAATATCACAAGGGGGATATTATCTGGAAATGTTTGATTGTGGTGTCGGGGCTGGGGCCGGGGGAGTAATCGAAATGCGGCACTCGCACCTTCACGAGCTTGGCACAAACGAATCTTTGATGTTTTATCTAATTTTATTGTTTATATGTACAAATGTGCATACAACATATGATAGATATGTATTTTTGTATATATACGAGACAACAGTGATATTTGAGTATATGTAACTAATGTTTGTTATTCACTTCTTGCCGCAGACGTATCGACGCTTTAACGATGGTAAACGCAGCGTGGACTTTGTGCTGGCCTACAAGGGTGAGGATGTGGACAAGGCAGCGAAGCGTAAGACCTTTGAGGATAATCTGAGGCGCGAGGGTCTGGAGCTGGAATACTATAAGGAGCAATGGGTGCACTTTATCAAGCTGCATGCGCCGCCCGAGGTACTCCATCGGTATGCGGAAATCTTAAAGATCAAGATGCCGTTAAAGGAAATACCCGGACAGAAGGAAATAACCGAAGACACAGCGCATGAGTTCAAGACATGCTTCGGTCGCCTTTGCCGCAGCCTCTTCAGCTCCGTGCAGCTGGACAGCGTTAAGTTTCCGGAACGCGAGCAGCGCATTCATATGGAGTTCGCGTGTAAATATCTGGAACTGTACGATAAGACGCATCCCAACTATTTTGATGCCAGCACACGATACTCCATCATCAATTTCATAATTGAGCGGCAGCATTTCGAAAGGGGCGAAGAGAAGTCGGACAATCTGGGCTTTGAGAAGCTCGTCGGGGATGGCGTCTATCTCTGCGCCTATGCGCTGCACGAAGTGAGTTTGACCAAAACAACTGTTGTATATATATAAATATATATAAATGGTATTTCAGAAAGACGAACGGCATAACCTGCTAATGGAGTGGGCCAGCGTTTCCAAATGGAAGAAGTAAGCGTTTCTCTTTCTCTTTATTTTGATGATCTGTTCTCATACGCTTCTCGTTTTGATAGCCTGCAGCCGCTGGACCACATCAAGGACTATTTTGGACCCAAGGTAGCGCTGTACTTTGCCTGGCTGGGATTCTATACGCAAATGCTGATACCGGTCAGCATTCTGGGTATACTATTCTTTCTGTACGGCTTTGTGACGTGGAACAGCGATCCGATTAGCCAGGATATTTGCAATGACAACGATACGATCATGTGTCCGCAGTGCGATAAGGGCTGCACCTTTTGGCGCCTCAACGAGACGTGCACCTCGTCCCGTTTCAACTATTTGATAGATAACAAAATGACAATAGTGTTTGCCTTTGTAATGGCCATTTGGGCTGTTACCTATCTGGAGCTGTGGAAGCGCTATTCGGCGGGTCTCGTTCATCGTTGGGGCCTCACCGGCTTCAATCATCATGTGGAGCATCCGCGGACACAATATCTCGACAAAATATCCAACTCCAAAGTGTTAAGTCCCAATGCGCAGGACTCCAAGAGCGTCTTCGATCCGGATGTGCCTTTCTGGAGCATCAAGTTTCTGCCCAACTTTACAAGCTATAGCATCATGGTGTTGTTTGTAAGTACCCCGATCTATGCTGTGAGGTGCTGAGCCTGTTCCTGCTATATATTTGTATTCAAAATCGTTTTCCTTCCAGATCTGCATATCAGTGATCGCCGTGTCGGCGATTATCATTTATCGCATGGCACAACGGGCTTCCCACAGCATCCTGGCAAATGAGAACTCAATGACGTACAAAATAATGGTGTTGCCAATCACGGCTGGTTTCCTCGATTTAATTGTTATATCCATACTGGATCTGGTGTATAGCAATCTGGCGGTTAGACTGACCAATTACGAGTACTGCCGCACCCAGACGGAGTATGATGAGAGCCTCACCATTAAGAACTATGTGTTCCAGTTTGTCAACTATTATTCGTCGCTATTCTACATTGCGTTCCTCAAGGGCAAATTCGTTGGATATCCCTCCAAATACAATCGCATATTCAGCTTCCGTCAGGAGGAGTGCAATCCGGGTGGCTGCCTCATGGAGCTCTGCATGCAGCTGGTCATTATTATGGTTGGCAAGCAGGCGGTAAATGCCATTGTCGAGATGCTGATACCATTTCTAATGCGCACGGCCAAGGAGTATAATCAACGTTACGGCTGGTTTAAGCTGCACAGCGAGGAGATTGTGGTGCCCTCCACCAATCAGTTTACCGAAGATTTCAATCTGCAGCCCACCGAACATAACTCATTGTATGCCGAATATCTGGAAATGGGTATGCTCCCGTCCTTATCGCACACTCGATGGAATCAACATTAACCCTCTCTTTCTATTCCATGCAGTGGTGCAATATGGCTTCATAACGTTATTCAGCTTGGCATTTCCATTGGCGCCGCTGCTGGCGCTGATAAATAACGTGATGGAAGTCCGACTCGATGCTATCAAAATGCTGCGCTTTGTCCGACGACCGGTGGGCATGCGTGCCCGAAATATTGGCGTCTGGCAGAGCATTATGACAGTCGTGACGCACATAGCGGTCGCTTCTAGCGTGAGTTGCTCCGGATGCAGACATAGATAGCAAATTAAACTACTACTATTCATTGCAGGCCATGATAATTGCATTTAGCACAAACTTTATACCGATGTTAGTCTACAAAGCTACCCACGATGATCCCGAGCTGAATGAGTATCTTAACTTTACGCTGGCCACCTTTAATACCAAGGATTATGGGACACAGTCGCTACTGGATGTCAGCCTCCAGGCGAATGTCACGCAGTGCCGCTACACCGAGTTCCGCAATGATCCGTGGGTGGACCCACCCTACAAACGACCCATGATTTATTGGAAGATTTTGACGGCCCGCCTGGCCTTCATTGTCATCTATCAAGTGCGCTGTGCTTAACTATCCTGTTCTGGCCTATATATGACTAACGTATTTGTTATTTTTTTTTTGCAGAACATCATCACCATGGTGCAGGGCATTCTGCGCTGGGCTGTGCCCGACGTCTCTGCCCGCCTGCTGAAGCGCATCAAACGTGAGAATTTCCTGCTGCGCGAGCACATCATTGAGTTTGAGAAAAGGCAGGCACAGGAAGTGCACCAAACACAGGCACAGCCAACGGTCAGTGCCGCAATTACAAAAAAGGAGCCGGAGGAGTGGTTGCGACAGCGTCTCAATGGAAACGATGGAGCTGCTGGCAACGACAATGCCACCACATATGTCTAAGACTAATCTCCCCCATCTCCCAAGTCCATGTTCTTTGCCAGTGAAAATCAAGTGCATTTTAGTTGTAAGTCTCGAACGTTGAAGGAATTATTTACATTTAAAAGCATAGCCTATATACTTTTGTATATACTACGTAGCATACATGCATAATTTGTTCGTTTTACAAAATGCTCTCATTTTGTCGTTATTGTGTTCTGTCTTCGTACCGTACTTAAGAATAGAAATCCATGTTTTTTTTTTCTTGTTTTTTGTTATTTGCAAATTGCATGTCAAATGCTCAAAAGAAGAACAACAAAATGCATAGTTTTTGGCGGGGCAGCAGGTGCTCCAAGAGCACCGATATTCCCAGCAGCTAGAATATAGTGCCCCCCCCCTACACGAAATTATATATATACATATATCTATATTTGTATAAATGCTGTTAGAAGCTGCGGCAAGTTGCACATTTTTTTGAACAAATCAAATCAAAAATGAATTGCCAAATTGTGAAGTGTTCGTATAAATTGCGACTGATGCAACCGACACTCGAAATTAGAAACAAATAATCGATGTGCATGTGTGTGTGTGTATGTGTGCCATAATACTTAGCTGCATAAGTACATACATAGATATATGAAATCAGAGCTGATATACACGCATACATGCATATTTCTAGCATAGATCTTTAGCAAAAAACATTCGCACTTGGCTTTTGGGCAAGAGTGCTAAAACCGCTTTATACACACGTCCAAAGTGCACTGCAATTATCTAATCAAACTCGTTATTTTCAATCAAAGTGACGTAACGTAAACTGAAAATCATTTGTACCTTGTCTACCACAAAAACCAAACCTAATCAAATTGCGTGTGCTTAGCATATGTATATACTACAAACATACATGCATAACACTAATTAACAATCCAATGTACCTTACAATATACACACACAAACACACACAAACACACACACACACACACACATACATATGTACCTATATGTCTTCTATATACTACATATATACTTTATGTGAGTTAATGCTCCAACGTTACAATATCTGTTTTGTCTTTTGTATCTGTTAAATTCGACCCAGCACCAATCACTGCATCAATGTTTTATACAACAACAAATGCAATTGAAATAACGATACGAAATAGTATATTTTATTATTTTGATACATATATTTATATACAAGAGATGTGTTGCGATGTACAGAATGTTCTAATGTAAATTTACACATAGCATTGTTAACATTTTACAAAACTAAACAAAATCAAATAAAAAAAACAAGCTATTAACAAAATGGAGAAGAGAAATTGTAAAAAAACAACAAACAACAAAAAGATAATAAAATGGAAACTGAAATTGAAATTGTTACAAATCTAAGGCAAATAATTGAGATAATTACTTTATGTTAAAGTTTTTATTATTATTAATTTTGAATTTGTACCTGTGATAGATGACACATGGATGTGCTCCATAATGATGTTGCGTAACTTACGCCTTTGGTGCTATAGGTCAGTGAGCGGCAGCAGAACCGGAAGTCTATATAGCACATAAATATATAGATATATAGATATGTATGTATCTGTGTGTGCATATTGAATACTGGTGGTGGCAAATCAATTGGAACAGCATGTGAGGCGATTGCCAAGCCCAAGCAAATTGGCAGCCAACACCCCCTGCCTTTGTGGGGATGCAAGCAATTGAGGCATATCAAGGCAACTGACACACAAGATCAGCCAGCGTGATGGTGCTAATCAAATCGCCGTCTAACCCGACTGCTTCCACAGCAGCCACAGCAGCCCCAGCTTCCACAGCTACCAGCTCAGAGTCAATTGTCTTTGGCCAGTCGAGCATTGTAGTTGACACTCGGAAGCCTAGTCTCGTTTCAATGCAATTTGCATGAGCTACAAAAAACAACGCATTTAGCATAACAAAACAAAAAAAAAAAAGAAAAGAAGGGGAAAACAAGAAAAGATAGTTGAACTTTGAACCGCATTTGCATCGATCGCAAGCATATTTAGATACATTTCGATATGAGCGCCAGTTCTGTAAGTAGACACGATGTTGCGACGCTTGTGGCAAGCCGCTTGGACCAAGCCACATTGCTATGGAGTGGGTAACTACTACACCTCTAATCCTCTGCTATCAATTCTCAATTTGTTTCACTTTCATTGCAATCGTCAGAGCAAATTCATCAAGCAACTCAGCGCCGCGGAACGTGAAAACTTTTTCGATTCATTTGATGTCGTTTTCTGTGACTGCGATGGTTTGTTCTATATATATATATATATATATATATATATATATACATATTCCTTATACACACACACACACGCCACACGATTTGTTCCAGTTTTCACTTTGCACAAGAGACTGTAAATTGCAACTGTATAAGTTTTCATTTTGCAACAAAAATGCAATTTCCTATAAATCTCAAAAATTCACGAAAGTGTTTTTAAGTTCTTGATCCTTGATCCTTGATCTCATCTAGTTATCAGTCATCTAAAGCGAAACCAATCTTAACTAAAATAAAAGTATATATTATAATAAAGTAACTCAGGGCTGTAATTAAAAACATTTGAAAGTCACCATAAAAAATTTGGAAAAATATTGAAACTCATGACTGGTTAAGATACTTGCATATAAAAACTCAAAAGAGATTCTTTACACTTTCGAGCGATTTCTAAAATTATAATACGAAACGGTTTCAAGTATGGAAAGTGAAAACTAAGCTCAGAAATGTTGCACTCTGTGGCAGGTGTCGTGTGGCATACGCTGCGGGACTTTATACCCGGATCGGCGGCGGCAATTGCGGAGCTGCAGCGTCGGGGCAAGCAGGTGACCTTTGTGACCAACAACAGCATCAGCTCCGTGGAGGAGCATCTGCACAAGTTCAAGCAGGCGCAGTTGAATATCGAAAGGGTGAGTTTTGGATTGCGTATAGAGGAGATCTATATCAAATGGCTTTGGGGGAGCAGCAACAGATTGTGCATCCGGCGCAGACCATCTGTGATCATCTCGAGTCCATGAGCTTTGAGGGGCTGATCTACTGTCTGGGCACGCCGCCCTTCAAGCAGCTGCTCCTTGATGCCGGCTTTCGTCTAGCCCAAGAGGTGAGTCCTGGCTAATAGCCAGCGTTTCAAGGGGATCAGCAGCTCAATGGCTATTTGCAGCGGGAGGGATTTGTCATTGGAAGCCTGGGAGAGCTGCGTGAGGCCATCTTTGGTGGGGAGTCCGTGCAAGCCGTCATCATCGATGTGGACTTCAATCTGACGGCAGCGAAGCTAATGCGCGCCCAGGTCCAGCTGCAGGATCCGAACTGCTTGTTCCTGGCCGGTGCTGCCGATGCGATGATACCGTTTGGCAATGGCGACATCATTGGTAGGACTTGCTCATCATTTTGGTTGCGGCTTCTCTATTAATCGAGCGACTCTGCTCTTCTTGCAAGGACCGGGCGCATTCATTGATGTTGTGGCCCACGCCACGGGACGTCAGCCCACGGTGCTGGGCAAGCCGGGTGACGCACTGCGTCCGCTGCTGCAACAGCGCCATGCCCCTGTGCCGGCCAACCGAGTTCTCTTCGTGGGTGACAGCCTGGCCAGTGACATTGGATATGCCCGCGCCAGCGGCTATCAGACGCTGCTCGTCCTCACCGGCGGCAGCAGCAACAAGGATGTCGCCAGCCTGGCGCCGGATCACGCCCATTTGCCCGACTACATCGCCGACTGTCTGGGCGATCTGTGCGTCGAGCTGCCCAACTAAATAGCTGGGAGTTCATTCTCTTGCAAAGGTTTCCAACTGGAAAATTACAATTATTATTTTTCTTCTTCTTGTAATATTCTAAACAGCTACTGAAAATATACCTGTATAACTTGGAAAACCAATTCTTCGCTGTTTTTATAGCCTTATAAAATATAAACATATTTTAATATATATCTCTTTAGTTGATTTTTATTAAACAAGAGTTTTACATAGTTGTGTGCCAGACTTTTCTAAGCGAGTCAATTATATATACTACCATATATATATATATACATATATACGAAATCAAGCATACTAAACATATATCAGAATATCCGGGCAAAAAGGCAAACAGAATAGATCTGATAAATAAACTCTTAGAATAAGTAGTATTCCAATTTAATTATCAATAATATTGGGCTATAGTTTTAGAGAAATTAATTTATAAAAAAAAAAAAAAATGTAATATATTTTAATATTTTTTTTTTTTTATATGTTTTTATTTTAAGATCTGCCCTTAGGCGCAAAATTATTAAGTTTGATAGTTTACATTAAATTTTTGTTGTGGTTTCCATATATGATATTTAAATTTAAAAAATTGGGCAATAATTTCTATTGTGTATTATATATTGTGACAATTGATTACTTGTAGCACTAAACTATAGCAAATATCGCGAAATTTTGCAACACTAGTTGGACAAATCTGCCCCACTATTCGTAGTTAGTTTAATACAGTTTGACTCTTTATAAAGACGCCAATAAAGACGTCAGCTCGACTTAAAAGCGACAGACTGCCTAAAAGGAAGCACCGATTAGATCCCAGAGGAGCTCGTGGGCTCCTCAGATCGCGACACGAAGGACAAGCGCCTCATGGCTGACCTTTGCTGTGGCAACATCTAATCTCGAGGAAAGCTTCGTGATATTTGTACGGAGGAGCAGCAGTTAATCGCCTCACAGGAGGAGCAGGCCATCATCGTTGATGATGGTTGTAGCGGGTGGAGGTGGGGGCAGTCCAAACTGTCACTTTCGCAGGGGGAATACGGAATACTCGTTAATGTTGTGCCCAAATAAAGTTATCTATTTGCGGCACGGTCAAATGCCGGATCTGCTAAACTTGAAACCCTGCCAGCCAATTCCAATTCCAAATCCCATTGCCATTCCAATTCCCGATCGCAATGCGACATTTTGCCAATGATGCAGTGCATCTGCTATTTATAGCTGGGCAAAGTTCGTTTCGCAATTTGAGTTCAGCGCACTGGGCGATTTTTCAGGGCTACGCACGTAACACGCTTTTATAGTATATGACATAAAAAAAACCTATGAAAATACCCTGTAAATTGTTAAAGTGGGTGTCATGCAGTTGTGCAAAGGTTCGACTCACAATTTGGAATGTAATTTCTTGTATTTCAAATGCAATACCAGTCACTTTTGTATCCAGTTTTGATAGTAAACCCCATTGAGTTTTTGAATTCAGAGAGCTAGAGACCTCAGATTTGAAACATAGTTCAAGAATCTTTCATTCGATGCATGTAAATATTTTAATCACATTTTTTAAATATATTCATAAGTTTTGGTATGTGCCCACATTTGAGTTTGCCTGCAAACTTTTTACGATCGAACCATTAACGGAGTAGTTATTTTAATAACTCTTTTGCATAGTAAGCGATCTTGAAGTTCTACTTGTTTGTACGATTCTAGATTATGCTTTAATTTTTGAGTATTAAAAAAATTGTCATAATATTAAAGCAAGCAAATATAAAATGAAATTTATTATTATTTTTTTTTTTTTAGGAATGTAACAGATGATCTGATATTGTATTACTTAATATACCTATAAGACTGGTTGCAAACTGTTCCTTAGTTGAATACTTCCTTAATTCCCATAATTTTGTAGCGATATTTTAACATATTTTAGCATATTGACAAATATGTTGGGCAGCAAATATTTATATTTAATAATCAAGAAATGAATTTCAAATTGCTGCCATTTTTCATATATTCAAATTTAATTGAGAACATTAGTGTATACATTTTCCAAGATGATATTGGATAGAAACGTTTGTTTTTCTGTGGAAATATATATATATAAATATAGATATTCACTTGCCGGCTTATGGGCAAAGCTGCAGCAAATTGCTCGCCTATTAATAAAACGCATAAATATATGAGGAAAATGCGACTGATGCTAATGCTAATGCTAATGCAGATGTAGATGCCGATGCTAATGCTAATGCTGCGGCGGCTGCAAAGGTTTTTGCACTTGGTTTGTTGGCTATTTTTGTGCGCCGCATTCCTGAGATGCCAGCGTCGCCGTTTTCTGTACCCGTACTCCGCGGCCAGCCCCGGCGGAAAGCGTTGATAAAAATATACACGGCTGCTGGGCAGGCGCCTTGGTGACACACAGCAGTGGTACGGGATGGGGGAGTGGCCAGGCGAAGGCGGCTGCTCATGAAAATGCAGCGCAAGTGGAGCACGCACACACGCATATGCAGCATGAATATACATACTATAAATATAAACATAATGCAAATGCAAATGTCTAAATTAAGAATTTATAGGCGGCGCCAGAGCACTAAAGGGGCCGGCTGGCTATGTTTAGGCCGTTGCCAAATGCCCATTGCGTGTCAAGATTCCGTCAAGTGTGCAGCGTGATCGCTGCATTTTTGTTCCTTCTAATTTCCGTTAGGCGGTTTTTAAATTTTCAAGCTGTGCCCGCGGCCTGGTCAAAGCGCAGAGTTGATATTGTCGCAAGTTGAGCGGGTTAAATTGCAGCAAGTTGGCACGCATGCGTTCAATCTACTCGAAAGGTAACGTTGTCGCGACGTCAGCTGTGTGAGTCACTGGCCTAACAGTGCCCGTTTGAGCACAACAGAACTGGGCTTAATATCACTTTAAAGTAAATTCATGTGTTTCAAATACGTCAAGTGTGTACAACGTTGTTTGACATTTTTGTTGTGCCAACAGCTTACAACGCTATGTGCTTAACAGTTTTGTAAGTCGATATATCGCTGTGCAGCTAACAGCGCCTTAGCAGCTGTTAGCTAAACATGGCAATCGATAATACGCGCCATTAAAACCGCAATGTGTCATCGATAATTCAGAAGCAAAAACAAAGCCGAACGAGGCGGACGTGTAACGCTCGGTGCGCTTAATTGTGATTTGTAATTTGTTGTCGCCTGGTTGATGTGTGTGTGCTAGGTTTGTGATTTTTTTGTTATCCGTGGACTCTACCGATTACCACGAGCGTCGTGTTGTTGTTTATTTGTTTGTATGTGTTTAAAGTGCTAACAAACAAATTCAAAGTTATTTTATTTATTTTTTTTTTGGAAATATTCAAATATTTCAACTGTGTTACAGTAAAAATCAAACTGCTTAAGCAGTAGAAATATTTACCTTTTTTGTGTCTCTTTTTTTTGTTTTAGTGTGCAAAGTTGGACACACACATACGTATACATAACATATACATGTACAAGCCAAGCAGCAAAGAAGTTGCTGTTAACAGCGCTGCCGCTGCCGAAGTTGGCAGAATGTTATAAACCAACATAAACAGCATTGAGCATACCACAGATACATACATACATACATACATAAGATAAATTAACGTAAAACGTGTTGTGTGTGAAATTTTGTAGTTCATCTCCAAACTTTACAATTAACTAAAAAAAAAAAAAAAAATTTGCCCTGTTTTTTGTTACTGCAGCAGCAACAGCAGCAGCATCCCTATTGCTGTCTCGCTTGCACACAGAGACACACACACAGAGACTGTTGCATTTGCGCTCAGTTCAAAAGGGCGCTGGAATTTCTCGGCTTCTGTTTTTATGCTGCTGCAGTGTGACCAAAGTTTTGCAAAATGCGCGCGCGCGGCTGTTATGCTTTTATTGTTGTTTTTGTTGTTGTTTACATTTAGCTGTGCTTGTATTTGTATTTGTATATGTTGTGCTCATTGTTGTTATAATTATTATATTGTGTCACAGTTTTTTGCAAAATTTACAACTTCGTCTGCAATAAAGCCTCTCTTCCCGCGATCCCCGCCCCGCAACCCCGTATAAATATAAAACACACCAATAATTTCAATCGAAACGGAAGAAAAGAGTGAGAGCGAGCGTGCGAGCGAGAAAGAGAACGAGAGACAGTGAGTGAGAGAGAGAGAGAGAGCAAGAGCGAGCAGCTTGTTGAAAACATGTTTAGCGAGGAGGGGGGCATCTTTCCCATAGGCGATGGCCTGCTGGACGTTGATGCCGAACGCTTGAAGGGATTACTCGTCTCCCATGACATCAACGAGATCTACGACGTCGAACAGACGCCCTTTGCCAGGTGAGTTATCCAAAAATAATAAAATAAAAACTATAGAGTATGTCAGTAAAGTATTTGACAAGGGACGATTACAAAAACCGTTTTTCTGCTTCTTTTCTAAAATAAAACTTTAAGTAAGTTCTTTAATTGTTTTCATATCATAAAATTAAAACTTAGGGATTTTAGAGCTAGTTCAACAATCAAAATAACGAGATCCATGGATTTGAAGATTTATTAAAATTATAAAACAAAACATATCCATTTTTCTGGTGTCAAGAAAATGTTTTGACAACCACTGTTAAATCATTTACAGTTCGGGTTTGACCTGATCCCTTTAGAATTATCTATATCTTCTACTTCACTGCCCCGGGTCAAAGATTTTCCACTATCTTTTCTTCTTTTCCCTCTGTATCATTTTCGACTCTTCTACTTCTACTTCTACTTTCCACTGAATCCTCTCTTAAACTTTTAATTTTGTCATCTAATTCGATTTTCATTTAATTATTTAATGTTTAGTGACCCTTAACATTTATTTGTTTGGTTGATTGGTTTTTATTCTGGGATTTCCCTTCTAATCCTTGCCACAATTCATGCCAAAAATGTTGCACCAATGTTAATTTTAAACACTCTCAGAGACTTTCAACTTTAAAATTGAATTATCTTAAATCTAACATTTACATTTTTTAACTTTTATAAATTGCTATTAGTTTTGAATAATTTCGCTTTTTAGTTTTGAAATATTCAATTCAATTTCCAATGTTGACTGCCATTAAATAAATAAAAAATGCACAAAAAAAATAAAAGCGAAAACTGCGATGTCTGCAAAAATGCTTAAAGAAAGTCAGTCAGTTTTTGTATTATTTTTATTTTTTTTTGTTGGTTGCTTGAAAACTGAAATCTTCTGCGCAGGCGCAGCAGCAGCGAGTGAGAAAAAAACTTGTTTTTATTTTTATGTGCACAGTCTGGCAGCGCTGCCAATGTCTGTGTGTGAAGTAGAAGCTCACACACACACACACACACACACACATGCGCTTTATACACAAACTTGCATTGCACTGTGGGGCAAATGATCATTTTTTCAAGGAGCTCTATCGGACAGTAGGACGATCTTGGTAAATTAAAAAAAGTAAAAATACGTTATTATAAAGAGAAGGGCAGTGCCACGCCCACTTGATCAAAAACCCATATATATGTTATAGCAGCAAACTGCACCCCTATAAATTGCCAAGTCTTGAAGTAGTTAATTTATTCCAAAAATGTCTAAATTTACCCCATAGTGCAATGGGGCACACTCTCCTGTTGTTGTTGCTGTCTTTTTGCCTCTGCCCTTGTGGCAACACCACACAAAGCAGCTGTGTTGCCCGTTTGCCGCTGACCCTCGCTTCAGTTTATATACATATGTATATATACATACATACATATATATTTTGCATTCATTTCGCCTTCGCCTTGCATTTCGCTCTCTCGCTCTCGCTCGCACGCATGCATTGTGCCTGCCTGCCCTTTAGAGTGAGACAGCAACAGCGCTAGCTACCTTTTCTGCTAGATTTGCATTTTTGCTCGCCGTTTTAGTTTTTTTTCTTTCTGTATTATAATTTGTTTTGCATTTCGCTTTATGCTTTTTCCGCTTTCCGTTCGCTCATTAGTTGATTTTTTTTATATGTATTTTATTTGGTTTTTATTCAAAGCCTCCCTGCAACTTTAATTTGCATAAATATTTTGTACCCTACTCTTCTTCAGCTGCATCTACTTTTATTTCGTTGTGCTTCCTTGTTGACCTTCTCTCCCTGTCCCTCTCCCTCTCTCGATCTCTCACCCTTTCCTTCCACTATCTGCCAACTATTCTGACAGCTGAAGTAGGGTAGAGTGGGAGAGTGGTAGAGAGAGAGAGGGGGCGATATTAACACTTGAGACGACGCCTGTTCGTGTCATCCTTTCTGCTTCTTCCTCTTCCTGTTCTTAAACGTAGTAAGACAAGATGGACGACGCATCATACCCAGTGGACTAACTGACTAACTCTGAAGGTCGTTCGCTTCGCTGCAATTTCCATTAGAATACTCATTCAAAAAACGAAAAATAGGAAGAAGAAGAGCAGACAGTCAAGAATCGTAGCCAGCTGCGTTTATCTTCAACCCGTGCGGCTTTATAGCTATGGCTGATAAGCACATACACCACCACACACATACTCATACACAACAAAATGTTATCAGCTATCGATGGCTGGATTTCGTAAGCGAAACACGAAATGTGAACAACCAATAAAATACAAATTTATATAGAAGCGTATCAGAATTTTGCTTCTTTGTCACACTCAACTGAAAAGCTTATCATTTCGTTCCAATTGTCTTTCAATATAGCGACTCTACAGTTGCATATATGTTTGTATGTATGTAGGTATGATCCTAACCGATTCTTTAATATGTGTGCATCTCAAATTTATATACTCAGCATAATTTGTAGGTTATGTTTCAACAAATTAAAGGACGACGCTAGCAAAGATTATTAGCGAGTTCTTAAATATTGTTTTGTTATTTTATGAAAATAAATATTAAATTTAAATGCTGTTTTTTCTTTTCATAACCTTTTTGAAACAGCTGTGTCGCACTTTTAGCACTTGACATTTGTTAATTATATTAAACAGCTGCGAGTAAATTGCTAATTGTATTAACTAACATTTGTATAAACTCAATATTGCATATGATATTTACAGTTAACAACATTCTTTCGATATATGCATATTTAATGTTTTATAGGATATATGTATATATGTATGTATATATAATTCCACTTACATTTAATTAAATTTCGCCCTTTTAGCAAAGTTCTGCCTCGAATATTTCTGACGGTTTCTCGTCTCTTTGCTTTGAGTTTTTTTTATATATTTTTCTTTAGGCTTCGTTTTTTTTATGATATTGCAACCTGTTGCTGGGTTTTTGCTTTCCTTTCAGCTACACGCTTCTCCTTATTTTCTCATTTTCTCTTTTATTTTTGGGGTTTGGGGTTGTTTGACTTTTGCTTTTGGGCTGTTGCTTTTATCAGCGCGTGTTTCTTGAACGTTTCATCAAAACAAACACGAAATTATCGCTTGGGCTTCGATTTGTTTTTGCCAGCGTCTTTTGCTTTTCGGTCTCCAAGCGCTATTGGCCAACTTTTTGTGTCACTTTTTATCGCAGTTGTTGTTGTTGTTGTTGTGGTTTTTTTCTTCGTTATTTCTTTAGATAAGCAAAAGGTTTTTCTGCGTTCTTTTGTGTTTCATATTCAGCGAATTTGTTTAGCCAAGTTTGTATTCGAGATTTGGCTTGAACTTTTTACGCCGAAACGGCCAAATGGATTATATCAAAATGGCCCAGATAAAGAATATGCAATGTGCGCGCGATTAGCAAATTGTGTTGAAGAAGCAGAGCAGTAAGGAATAGCAGAAGTAGAAGTAGCAGACGAAGACGAAGAAGATGTTGATAAAAATGATGAAATATCAGCAACAATGCAAATACGATAATTGATGCGGCAGAGTTGCTCTCAGGCAGTGAATCTTTAAAGCGGAAATGTTTTTAGGGGCATTTGCGCAAAAACAAAGATTAGCCAGCTGATTTGTGGCATGCATGCCTCCTATTCATACATACATACATACATACATACATACATACATATGTACATATCATATCATCAACAGTTCAGTGGAAAGAAAAACAATTGGATTATTTTGTTGGCATCTTCAGCGTTCTGGAAATCTTTGGTGTGCAATTAACATGAATACCTCGATAACTTGCCTATCGATAACTAACTATTGTCTCTATTTTGATGTCTCTGACATATCCACAATTAAAAATAAACAGCTTATAAATTGATGACAATTCGAGCAAACTTCAACATTAAATCAATTGATTATACATATATGCCAGTAAAAATATGTATACATATATATAAATGTATTGTCGTTAGACTTTTCAAAATGAATCTGGAGGAATGTTGAATCCTTGTGAAAATCCAATAAATTGATGAGAATTCTACCAAAAATATCAAACTATTTTATTCATTACATTTTATTACTTCCTCAACAAGCAATTGCTTCTTTCACATTTGTTGTATACACATACATATGTACATATACATATATATATGTATGTATATATTCATATGTATGTATAGGAAACTAAACCAGCTCTAGGTCGCTGAACGGCAATGCCCACAGTCAATACTCCTTGACGTATCACAGAGCGTGTCTCATCTAACAATAATATTGAACTGAAATCAATCTAGAGAGAGAGAGAGAGAGAGAGTGAGAGAGCGAGAGCGCGAGCGAGAGAGAGACAGCAAGAGAAAATAAACTTGTTTCGTTGACTGTTTTTATGTTATTTTGTTAAAGAGGCTCTTGAGGGCGCCCGTATACTTAGTGGCAGCACTGTGACACTCTGCTCGAGAGATGTGAGGCTGGGTCGATGGAGCAGGCGGAGGCGGGGGCGGTGGCTGTTGAATGTGTTGCAAGCGGAATACTTTGAATTGTGTTGAGCACCACCCCGGGGGCAGGCGTCTTAGATTACCCAACGCATCCACTTTCGCCAGCTGTGAAACGAGGGTTGAATGACGTCGTTGCCGTTGGCCCGCACGGAGAGCGTTAGCGTGGGCGTGGGCGTGGTCGTGGTCGTGGGCGTCGGTTGAACCTCGCCCACGCATTAAATTGTTTGCCCCGAAAAATGCCACAAAACAGCAGTGCGACTGCGTCACAACATTTTGTGGCATGAAAAGCGACCTTTTTCATTTGCCTCTGGGTTGGGGGTTTCTGACTGGGTTAACCGACTCCTGGAGTGACGTACATACAATGCGATTTTAAGGTTATGTCTGTCCAAATTGGCAGCAAAGCGGCTTTCGATATAACAGCAATGCACAGACAGGCAGGCAACTAATTGAATTGTAATTTCGCACACTGCTCACAAAATATCTGTATGCTCTATAAAAAGTAGGCATATTATGCAAGAGCCCAATTTCCAATTGAAATCCGGTCACTAACAAAGCCAGGCTAAAAATCGAGAAAAAAAACTGACCACAACTGGACAATATGCCAAGTCCAAGTCAAAGTCGTGCTCAAAGTGGGCTCCAAAATACAAAATAAATAAAAATAAAAATAAAATAAAAAAAAAAAACTGTACCTGCGCTACGGTCCAGTGTTCAAAACAGCTTTATTTGTCCAACTGTCAATGTTTGTTGCCATTTTTCTTATTTTTTGTGTTGTTGGTTTTTGTTGTTGTCTTTTTGCTACATAAATTGGGCCATAATCCATTCAACGGCAACGGCGACACCAACACAATCAAACAAACCCAGCCAAGCCACCGGGCGGACAGCGACCAGTGAATATTTCGATACATCATTCATTGAAGACCAATTTCAATTCGAATTCCAATTCCAATTCCGATTTCAATTCCGAAACAAAGTCTGTGGTCTCTCTCAGCATTGATTGACGTTTGCAATTGTCAAATGTTACATTTTTGGTTCACTGTGGGTCTTTAGCAGCAGGTTTGTCTGTCTGTCTGTGTGTGTGTCTGTCTGTGTGTGTGCTCATTAGTATAATGAATTGTGACATGGACCGGCAAGAGAGTATTACGAGTGACCAGCCTAACTTGACTTAAGTTATTTCGTAACCGAAAAACCCTTGCAACAAAGTTCACAAACTTTTTGAACTGGTGAAAACTTTTGTTATACATTTGCCTTCTTATTAAAGGGTTTGTTAGTAAATATACTAATTTGAGAAATAATTATAAATTCTATTAATCAAATTAGTTAATATTAAATGTGAGATTTTGCCTTGCAAATGTAGTTTTGTTTATAGTAATTATTAGCTTCACTTGTTTTAAAATTAAGCAAGTTTTGAGGCCGTAATTTCAACACTTTTTTTTCATAATAAGTTCGCCAAAAACCTAAAACCGTTGTAAACATTTGTTTAAATGTTTAATATTTTTTGTAACATTAAATTAACTAGTTTGCTATTAAGTTGGCATTTATTATTTAATAAATATTACAAATATATGTCTCTCAATTGATAAAGCCGTGTAAACATAAAACATTCAATTTTGCTAAATATAACATAATGAGATTTAATCGTCTGATTATTTCCGCAAATGAACTTTTCTTAAAAAGCAGCAGTTTCAGGGCTGCTCCACTTTGATTGTAGTACTTCCAGTTCCAGTTCCAGTTCTTCCCAACTACTCAGCATCTGCATCTGCATTTATGTACATACATATATGTATGTATGTATGTATGTATTTTTGCCATCTGCATTTGCAATCGCATTGAATATGGTCGAGTTTGTATTCGCATTTGTTGTTGTTATTGTTGAACGAAGAAAAACCCATCCACATTCCATCCACATAGCACATACCACATACCACACACTCCCTAATCCACCCCATAATATACGCATTCCACACAACCCATTCACATTCACATTCACATTTACATTCACAATTTATATATCACATTTGTTTATTTGTTAGGGGCCAGCTAAGCGGCTCGCGCGTTTATAAACGCGAGCGCGTCTTTGCCGCGTTTTGTTTATGGTCTGTTGTTTGTGGCAAATTTGATGGGCATTTGTTTTTACAACACTGCTGACGTCTTGTGGGGGCTTTTTTAACTGCCCCATTTGGGCTGCTTTCTGGCAATGGCCAAAACGGCCGTATGATGAAAATTAATTTACAAATTGCCATTTGGCTAATTAACACAGCTAATGTTTTTTTTTTTTTGCAATTTATTGTTATTATTTGTTGGCGTTGATGTTAATCAAGTTTTGCCATAAACAAAGTGTTTTTTTCAGTGCAAACAATGATGACTATAGATGGTATCATATTTAATTATGCTACAATAAAAATTGAAAGAAGAAGAAAAATCTCTTTTAGTTAATTAAACGCATTGACAACAAAACAATAACAATGCGCAGCAGCTGAAGAAAGTGCAATCAACAATTGTTGCTGTTGTTGTAGCAACTTATTAAGTGGCATGCAGAGATATCAGCAGCAACAACAACAACATAAGCAGACGACTCGTCAGCATTAAAGTCGAAATCTTGCGACTGCTTATCAAAATGTAAACATTTCCTTGTTGTTGTCACTTGTTGTGCAGCGAATGTTGCCGCTGAATGTTGTTGGTGTTGCGCTTGCTGCTGCTTCTTCTTCTGCGTGGTCTTCAACTGCAACAACTTTTTGTCAAGTACAATTTAAACTTGAATACTAACCAAAAAAGTTTGTTTCTGGATTTAAATGCAGCATTAAAGTTAAGGTCAAACCCTGATCAGGTCAAACCCTGATCAAAGCTATGGCTGTGGCAGGTTTGGATCTGTGTTCGGGTCAAAGTTCAGCAAACCCTGTCACAAAATTTGCAGCTTGCAACCCCATAGTGTGTGTTGGATATGTGATTGTCTTCTTGTTCGCCGCCACCTCCACCTCCCAACCTCCCCCACATGAGCCGCTGCCACCGCCCCCGCCCCTGCCCCTAATAAATATTTGATTGTGGTTTTTGGCTGTTGTTATTGTGCATTGAACTTTAATTGCGCTCGTAAATATGTTTCGAAATAAATGTCTGTGTACCCCTCTGAATCTGCCTGTTTGCTACCCCCCGGTCACCCCCGTTGTTACCCCCGGCCAACCGCTCCCTTTGTCTGCCACCCGTCTGTGCTGATAAATGCAGCTGCGCTTAATGACCGCGCCCCGCTGAGGGGGGACAACTGACAGCTGACAGCTTAATTTGAACTATGGCCAAATGACACGTCAACACGGACACAGACCCCAAATATTGAAAAAAAAAAAAAAAAAAAAAAAACAAAGAACATGGCATGAAAAATAAAGGGCAGAAAACTGAATGAATGGCAAAGAGCATTAAAAGATTTAAGATTTAAGAATTCCTCCAATTTGTGCTGTGTAGAATTTAAATTTGTATTATTTCGATATCATAGATTTTCATGCATTTATTTAACTCAAGAACTTACCTTATCTATTCTTTATAAAAAAAAACTTTAAAAATAATTATTTTATTGTTTAGGTTTTTTTTTTATTTATAAAACATATTTCAGCCAAGCAGGCATTTTTGTGTCTTGTTTTGCTATGTTAGTTTACGCATTTAATACTCTTTTTTTATTTCATTATAATTTTTTAAACATTATAATTTTTTTTGGTTTAGTTGCTTTTGCTGTGAAGCAGTTTCATTTAAAGTTTTACTGCTGGTATTTTAAAGTCGGTTTTTCATTTCAATCTGTTTTTTTTTTAGCTTTCGATTTCCGCTCGACGTGACCAACTTTAACCTTTGCATATTATTATTATTATTATTATTGTTGTGGTATGTGTGTGTGTGTGTTAGTCAAGGTCAAAGCAGGCTTCAGTCCACTGACCAGGCTTAAACCACAGAACGCCATTTATTTGCCCATTAGGAAGAGGGCAGGAAGGTGGAGTGGGTTGCTGAGGTGTGTGGCATGGTGTGTTGTATGGCCATAAACTGATGTGCAGTGGCCTTGAAATTCACAAACGGCATTCACTGCTTATGGTCGACTCAATGAAGACATCCAGACTGTAAGCAATGCCGTTAGTATTCGAGCGGAAGTGCTGCAAAAAATGTATGCAGCTGGAGTTGTTTGCCATCTATTTTGGGATGCGTTTTTATAGCGTTTTTATAGCGTTTTAATGGCGTTTTTTTTTTTGCAGCCATGTGGCCACATGGTGAAATGATTGCTGCCCCTTCTACGTCTCCATCTTCATCTACTTCTTATGTTTCTTTTGAATTGAACAACATTTTGATTGCCCATTTCCGGCAAAGAAGTTTAGCAGCAGAGTTTCTAAGGCACATGGCCAACTTACTCTCAGTTTCCACTTCAGAAAAACGAGCAACAAACTTAAATATTTAGTACAAAAAAACTGCATATCTCTGTTAAAGTTTTGTGTTGTGTTTTAAGGTCGCAACTGTTGGCATTTTAACTTATGATGTGTTGTTACGCAGTGGAATTTTATCTTGGCAACACAGTCAGACAAAAATGAGGCTAAGGGTGTCTCTCTCTCTCTCCCCCCCCCCCCCCCCCTACCTTACTACCGGCTGGTAACTTGGGAAGTCGGGTGCTTCACCTGCGATAAGATAAAAGCGATTTGTTTTACGTATTTGCCGAGTCCACATTAAACCCTATGCCCCCCTTTGCGGGACACCCTTACTTAGTTTATAGTTGCCTTACATACACAGATACACACATGTACCGTATTTGACACGTACAACGCTCGTGTTTCTATTCCGTTCTGTTCCGCTTTTTGTCACTATTACTTTAACCAATACTATTGCATTTCCTGTGCTCTGACGCATGTGTCTAAATGCACAACACAATTAGCTGATATTTGATATTACAAGGTATTTGGAGTATGATACTATTATAGCCACAACTCGTCTGACCTCCTTAACATTTGTACACAAATAGCCACAAACTCTGGAATGCATAGTTTATTGATGAATCCAATTGTTCAAATGGTCTATCTATAGTTTAGTTCCGCTTGTAATCATTAGTAGGGAAGGAATCGTAATAGGCATGCCAGGAACTTTCCAGCCCCATAACTAACTATGATATGATATGAGCCAGCCTATAAGTCTTGACATAAGTTTACCTCTCGCTATAAAAGTATAGACTAAAAGCAAGGAATAGCATTTTTACATACTGACCAATACTTGTTCGTTATTATTATCCTACTGGATAGTAATGAAGTTTCGTAGAAGCGCCTTCATAATACTTACATATCTTATGCAATGGCCTGAAAATATTACCAAAAACAGCAACAACAACAACAACAACAACAACAACAACAACAACCAGTCTGCAGTTGAGAACCGTTTGAAAGAAAATTTCAAATGATCGTCCAAAAAATGAGGAACCAAAAAAAAAACTACCAAAAATGAATGTTCCATTTATATGCATGTGTGTGTGTGTGTCTTGATATGTCTTTATGTGTGTGTGTGTTGGGAAATGTGGAAATATCTGCAAAGCAGACAACAGTTACTCTCAGGTCAACATGGGTTAAAGCCGCCTGGATAATGACAACCAACAGTAACCACAACTACAAACAGCAAACCATTTTAGTTCAAAGCTTGCCTGCTCCAAACACACACCTCCCCCTCCCCCTACCTCTGCACAGCCCCTCTTAATGCCCCCCCCCCCCCCTGTGCGATGTCACGTTTTTTGTTTTTATTTCTTTTTGTTTTTGGGCAGCAGCTACCTTTGGCAAGCCTCCGCTGGCCACCACGCCCGCCCCCCTAGCCCCTTATGACAAAAATTAACATAAACATACGAAAATTATAACAAAAACAAGTCATAAGAATGAGCCAGCAGCAAATGAATGGCAATGAAAGACAGAGAGAGAGAGAGAGAGGGAGAGAGAGAGAGACAGACAAACACACGATGCAGCAATAAGAAGTTTATTTACCTCTTGGGCAAAGCTTTCTTGTTGTTGCTGTTGTTGTATGCCACCAATATGGACAGCCGCACCTCCCACAAAAATAGCTGCACAACGCCCAAAAACACCCAAAAGTTTCCTGTCTGTAAACTCGAAATTCAATTACTTAAACACATTGCGTTTATAATAACGTTCAATGATTGAGAAATTCATGAATTTCAAAGGCTTGTCAAAAATTAAATTAATTCAAAATTTAAAAAAAAAAATATTAAAAAAAATATTAATTGTCATACATTAAAAATTGCTGCTTACATCTGAGCAATTTAAATTTCTATAAATTCCAATAACTATAATAACTTTTAATAGATAATATTTTTGCACAGGGTATTATAATTTCGATATCGATATCGATTACTGTTATTTGTGTTTTTCGT
Organism: Drosophila maculinotata; assembly: GCA_035045305.1. Taxonomy (NCBI): domain Eukaryota; kingdom Metazoa; phylum Arthropoda; class Insecta; order Diptera; family Drosophilidae; genus Drosophila; species Drosophila maculinotata. The sequence continues at coordinate 13,945,614 of JAWNPD010000679.1, read as the reverse complement.
CTTCTTTATGTTTGACAATTGTTCATGCAAATCACGTATTTGTTTTCAATTTTGTTGTTTTGTAACAAGTCTCGCCTTGTATTTTTTTTTTTTTTTTTTTTTACAATTTTTCCACTGCTTTTGCAACGGTACATTGTTGAAAATTAGGAACGCAAACAAAAACCAGTCGTCTTACAACACTGTTTCCCGTTAATCGAACTTTGCACTTGCTACGTTTCTAATCAGTGCGCAATTTGAGAGATAAGAGCGTCATGAAATTTGGCATTGCCTTGAATCAAACGTAACGTAACGTAACCTAATCGCAATTACAACAACAACAACAACATGAACCTGTTACAACGCAATTAACAAATTGAACGGGTCAACTTAATCAAGCGATTAATCGATCAATCAACTGACACTGACAAACACCAAAGCACATTTTGCCGAGCTTAATGAGCAACATTTTATAGTATACCCTGTAGCCATGCCAATTGTGTAAAAGGGGTATCTTAGCTGCTGTGCAAATATACATATGTAACAGTCAATAGATATCTCAAATATTATAAGCCATTTATTTAAATATATATAATGCTGATGAGCTTTAATATCGGATTTCGTTTGCAATATATATATCTAGTAACTGAACAATCGGATCAGTGTTTTTTACTATAGGAATTATGTTGTAGCGATATTATTATAGTATACCAAAGAGTTTACAGGGCATTCCCAAGTCGAGTGCTTTTGACTAGATCACTTTGGACTTTTTGTTGCTCTTCTTCATCTTGTTGTTGTTGTTGATGTTGATGTTGTTGTTGCTGTGAAAGCTTCACTTTGCACTCGCCGAAAATGACAACCAAAAATGGCCAAAGCACGCGGCAATAGGTGGTGAAACGGGGCAGCAGCAACAACAACCAGCAACCAGCAACAACAACCAGCAACAACAACCAGCAACAACAACCAGCAACAACAGCAACAACAACAAGAAATCAGCTGAGTGACGCATAAGCAACAATTGTTGTTGTCTTTTTTGTTGTTAGCGTTTTGAGAACATTATTTCCGTTGAATTAATTACCCAAGCATTTTGTTGTAGTTGTTAGCAATTTATGTTGCTGTTGCTGTAGTTGCTCTGACAAAACTGGTAACAACAACAACAACAACATCAAACGTTGAATTACAAAGCCGAGAGAATCAAACTGAGCCGCCTGCAATGCCAAATGGCATTTTCATTTTCATTTTCATTGCCATTGACAGCAAACGTGTTGCACAAAGAAAGCGCACAATGTCAGCTAGGAGGGGGAAGGGGGGGCAGCGGCCTTGAGTCGAAAGTTGCTGCGAATTAGCCATTGCAATGCACTGCACTTGCGAACAATTATGGCCAAGTTCTTGTTGGCTTGTCGCATTTAATCATATTGTGATTAGCACTTTAAACGTTTAGCTTTTAACACCATTCAAATGAAATGCATTCGAAAGTCATTTGCATCATTTATTAATCTGTTTGATTTCACTCCATTTTTCTCACTCTCTTAGAAATGTATATTTTGTATTTTTGAACCTGTTATTTTCATTAAAAAAATTGCTTTTTATTCCGCATTTTTATTGCTGCTTTTATTGTTTATGACATTCTTATTCAAACGCCCTGCGATTCTCGTTGCAACTTTTGCCCACCAGCAAAGATACAATTAATTGCTACGCTTTTTTTGTCGTTCGGTTTTTGCAATTTGTTACACATATTCATCTAATTGAGTGAGTGATATATGCAATTTTTAGCATTTTACCATATGCCGTTTTGCATATCACACAAAAAGCTTCACGGGGGAGGGGGGGGGGGGGGGGGTGTGAAGGCAATGTTGGCGTTGCAACAATATCACAATGGGTGTATACAAAAATGCAAATACGCAAATAGAATACTCTCTGAATTACCATTTCAAATTCACTTAAATAATTAGTCAATTAAGTAAACATTAAAAATGTAATAACGCCTGCAAATGTTAATTACTTAGTTAATTAAAACTTTCTTAATTACTTTCGTTCACAATTACTCACGTAATTTATGCTTATTTAATAATTTCTAAGCAAGTAATTAAGTAATTGATTATTAAAAACTTGACTAAATTCATTACTTTAGTAGTTGATTATGCCAAGTAATTACTTTGATTTGCTGATCATTATTAACACATTTTCACATTAATAAATGAGTAGAAACGCTCAAATTACCCAACAACAAAATGTGGCTGCCTAAAATTAAATGTAAACAGCAAATGCTTCTCGATGAGGAAGTCACAAATGCCCAGCAAATGCAGCTGCCCATTGAGTGAGTGTATTTGCATATTCTGCATTTCCCCCTACCTAACCCCCGCCCCGCCCCGCCCCGCCCCTACCTCCATTGCTGCACGCACGCACGTTCCGCACTATAAACGCTGCGGCATTTCAAGTACTCGTACGTATAATAAACCGCTGAGATGCAAGCAACAGAAAGATGCGCAAAACAGGCCCCAACTGAGCTGGAGGAGGGGAGTGGGGCTGGCCACACCCGCGCTAAAAGGAATGCAGGCAAAAAAGAAAAGCGAATCAAATCACAATCAAATGGGCGCCAAAGGAATGCGGCTTAACGAACCAAACCAATCCCAATCCCAAACCAAACCAAGGCAATCCGAATCCGATTCCGAATCCGAATCAGAACCAAAAACCAGAACGACCACAAGAAGAGACCACAAAAAGCGACGATCAATGCCACGTTGCCAGCAGAAGCGGCAGCGGCAGATCTTGCAACGAGGTCGACATGGCTGTCAAGGTCGTTGCCAAGCGCTGTCGCTGCCTTGAGCCGGCAGCGTTGCATGCAGCCAAACTGGCCACAGCCACACAGCTTGCCACTTGCAACGTGATGCAGCCAAGCCGAACAAGCTGAGACCCTCACCCCCTCACCCCCCAACTCCCCGTTCTCTACTACATGCGTATCTCACCATATTCATCTCGTTTTCTTTAATCTCTGCGCTTTGTTCTCGAGCGACTGCTTAACTAATTAGTGGCAAACAAAACAAAATATATATATATGTACATATACATTTTAAACTGAAGTAAAGAACAACAAAGAGCCGAAAAGTGTCTTGAAATTTGAAGTGATCCATCTTCTTAAATCACTTGCTTCAATTTTGTTTTTTATTTTCATCTTGCATAATTTGCACGCTTCACAGATTTACGCTGGGCAGGAGGAGGAGGTTCATGAACTCTTCCCGCACGGCATAATGTGCTGTACTCTTTACACATACATATGTACGTTTCGTTTACCTGCATCAAGAGATCTAACAAAAACCTTTGACAGTCTGTCTGTCTGTCTGTCGGATGGGGCATCAGTTCAATAACCCAACTGTGTACACTGTACATATGTATATGTATATGGTATGGGTTCAAGTATAATGAGCTTGTGATGAGCTTGGGAACCCAACGAATCTCGTAGAAGAGAACCGATTCCCGGAATGTCTCATAGGTTTTCCGTTTTTAGTTGTGAAAAACTGGAAAATATAAATATATTTGCAAATATTTAAAAACCAAAATTACGCGAAATTCCTAATTTTTTGTTGTTATTATTACATTCAGATTTTGTATATATATTATAAATTCTCAGATTCCAGTTAACTGAGAAATTTCTATTAACTTACAAATATTGCCTATTTAAATATTTAATTATTATTCTCAATAGTTTAAGCTTTTTGGCTTTTTGGAAAGCTTAGCAATGTTGCTGAAAATTTCATCGTGCATAGAAATATTTGTATAAATTGTTTTGTTCAATAAACTCTGCCATAAAGTTCAGTTCTAGCTTTGTTGGAAATCTTTTAAAAGTATCAATTACAAAGAACAAATAAATTTTGTTATGTTTTTTTTTTTTTTTTTTTGGTATTTGGAGGCTGTTTATTGTTGAGTTGAAACTCATTAAATGTCATTTATTATTATCCTTAGCTGCATTTGTTACGGTCCGAAGGCCTTTTGGCTTTTGTTGAACGATTTTAGTTTTGTGGAAGCGCTTCAAAAGCTAATTAATTTAACAGCAGCAGCAGCAACCACAACAGCCACAACAACAACAACAACAATGAGAACAATAATAGGCATACAGGCTAATTGGTTTTTAATTATTAAAATTTATTGATTTTTAATTTGTGTGCGAAGCTCAGCGGAACAAAACGCAAATGCCTTGAACTCTTGAACTTGCAACAAATGCGGCAAGTGCGAAATTGCGAGCGTGTCGCTTTATACCCTATAGAAATAGCTCAAAGGCGGACATGATCGATATATTTAATTATTAAAATATTTATTGTTGTAATATGATTACTAAATTTGATATTCAAAAATATAAGCACTAAAAATAAAAGTCAAACTTCACTATAAAATATTTTCAAATTTTTTATTTTACTTATTACAATTTGAATACATCAGCGCCAAATTCTGCACATATTAGCCATATGGAATGCTGGGTATGCTCTAGTCGATCATTTGTACACTTTTATTGCGATTGTTGTTAGCTTTTGGCCCGGCTCACAGCTTGCGGTTGATTAATCAATCAGTATCTGTGTGTTGTAGAAAGGATTTGTTCAGCCCAAGGCCAAGAACATTGCGTTTTGGCCCAAACCCAAAATAGACTCAATAGTCAAAGAGTCAAGAGTTAAGAGTTAAGAGTCGAAAGAGCTTCAAGTCTTAAACCCCTCCCCTCCGCTCCCGCTTGGGCATTGTGACTTATTTTTAGAGCGCACCCAAAAAGCGTTGAGCAAACAGCAATCAGAATATCAGCCTCAATATATATATATATATAAATATATACAGTATATATGTGTATACCTCATGGACGGCTTTTGTGCGTATATTTATAGCCATAATCTGTGGGTGGTAGTTGGCCAGCTTAAATTAGGGGCGTTGTCGACGCTCTCTCATATTTGCATAAAATCAAACTTGATGTTTCTAGGCATCAAATGTCCAAATAAGTCGGCGTTTTGGCTTTAAAAATAGACTTCTTCAACTCAATCACACATCTGTACTCAACATTATTATTTTTTTTTTTAGGTATTTTTTTTTAGGTATTTTTGGCTAAACAATGGTTACTCATTTCTGTATGTTATATCCTATGGCGACAACAATAACATCATTTTCATTATGTTGGTTCCGCGTGATGGCGGCATTTCTATTTTTGGTCATTTATTTTGGGCTGCCTTATAAGCCGATCTGATCAACAATAATGCTACTAAATCCACAAATCTCTTAATGGGCAACCCGCTCTCTGATCGTATTTCAATTGAATCAATCGCATTGTCGCCAACGTCAACATCATATATGTTGCCAAAGTCGAGTTTAACAGTTTAACAGTTGCTTGTTGTTTTTTTTTTTACAACGCACCGTGGTTCAACAAACTGAAAAATCTTGACATTGAACTTCTGATTGTGAGTAATTTTCCCAAAAACAGAAGACGACAAAACTAAACGAAACAAAACAAAGCAAAACGTTTGAAAATTGTCGCGCATTATTAGCCGCAAAACCAAGCTACCCCACAGCCGCCCCCGCAGTCTACAAAATAAATAAAAAAAAATAAAAAACAAAAATACTTAAAACAGTTATAGCCCCAAGTTGGGGCTCGTCTTATTTATATTTCTTATACTCTTGTTGTTGTTGCTGATTTTGCAATGCGAAGCGGCTGTTTGGTAATGATTTAAAAAGGGGGTTAGTTGGGGGGGGGGGGGTTGCTAAGAATAACTGACATGCGGCTTTGGCATGACTTGACAAGTCATTGACTGACAGCTAACAAAATCCATCAACAGCAACAGCTAAAAAAAAAAAAAAAAAAATATAAATAAATAAATAAAAAAATCAAGGGCCAGCAAAAAAAAGAAATGTTCAGTTTAAAGAAATTACGGTGCTGCCAAAAAGAAAAATACTGATCGATCGATGGTTAGCTGGATAGATCGTTGCAACTATTTATCAAGAATATCATCAACATTGAAATGTTCTTCAAGTGAAGGGCCGCAACATTCAACTTGTATGTCAACTTGAAACTTCAGCTACAACTGGAAACTTCAGCTACGAAAGTCGAACTTCAATTGTGCAATAGTTGGAGGCTAAATAATTTACCGTTTACTTGGCTATTTATTTATTTACTTGCCTGTCAGCTTGTCAGTTAAGTTCTTTTTACCTTTTTATGACTTTTCTGCTGGATTTTTACCTTTGCTGTTTGTTGTTGTTGTGTTTGTTTTGTTAAGAATTTTCCTATTCACTAACTAACTGGGTTGTTGTTATTATTATTATTACTGCTGTTGCTGTTTCTGTTTGTAGAAAGTGCTCACAATTTGTCTTCCACACACACACACACACACACACACACACACACACAGATATTATCTATATATGCATGTGTGTGTGTGCATGCTATAAAGCTAAGTTCAAAGTGCTTTAAAGTGCTTTGACTTCCCACAGTCATTTCCACAGTATTTTTTTTTCCTTCTTTCTTCATTCTTCTTCTACTGACTTCTTCCAGCTGACTTTGCTGGCTTAAACAGACTTTCATGTTTCGGGCTCGATTGTCGCTTCTTTAGAACTCGTACATCATCTTTTATGCATTTGCCGCTTTGCTGATCTTTGGCTCCGTCCGTCAAGCAGTCAAGCCGTCAAGCCGTCAAACCGTCAAGCCGTCAAACCGTCCGTGAGTTTAGTCAGTCGGCTGCCGTTTTACAGGTTGTGCAACTTGCACACTTTGCCAAATGATGCAAGGCCCTTGATGTCACAGCTCAGGCTGTGTTCTTAACTTGGCCAAAAAAAAAATAACAGCAATGCCAATTGGCCAAATGAACTCAAGTCTATTTGAAGTGTATCTGTCTATAAAAGTTCTTGTCTTGACTCTTTTAATTATTGCAATCAAAGTAACTTGTAAAATTAACAAAAAAAAACTATCAAACTAACAACTTGAGAATTATAAAAGAAAACATAACTATTAAAACTATAGATAACAAACTATCGATCAATATATGGCATAAAATGTGATGCAATCGATAGGTTTTGATTATGTAATATTTATAGTATTTATATTTTTTTATTTATTTTTTTTTTCTTTGCAAATAAATGCAATTATTTTGTTAGCTAATACAACATCATATTTCAAATACTAAAAATGCGATTCATTAACTGTAAATGTATAGCGAGAACTATAATTATACTAGCTTAAACATTGACTAAAGCTCAGTCTGGTTTGAGCAGACAAACGGAAAGGCATACTAATGACTATATAACTAAATATGTATATTATATATAATATAGACAGACACACTTCCCGTATGTTTCTGTTGCTGTTTCTGTGTCTGTTTCTGTTTCTATGTCTGGCTTATCAATAAAGCTTCATCTAAAGCCCAAACAGCTATATAAAACGTCAGAACCAGAACTGAGAGCTCTGAGCGCTGCCCTGATCTCTGCTCTCTGATCTGGCGATCGAACGCACCTCCTACATGGTAGAAAACAATAACAACAACAGCAACAATTGAATAAGAAAAAGAAAAACAAAAAGCAAAGTGTTCAGCATACATTTTGCTCGACAAAAATTGAGCCAAGCAGCAAAGGCACACATTTTCAGCGTCGAGAACGTAATTAAAGCGAACTATGAACGAGTTTCAAAAGGCGAACATAAAAGGCAAATATGTGCACAGAGCCAAGAGAAACAGAGCAACAAATGCACACATACAGATACAGCTAAAGATACAGATACAGATACAGTCGCTGCTAAAGATACTTCTGCTGAATTCGAATGCTCGGCATTTTGCTGTTAGTCATGCGGCAGTTGAAACAGTTTTGAACAAATTCCAAAAACAGCAAAAGGGGGGGGGGGGGGGATTAAATAAAACTGTATGCGAAAACTTCTTCTTGGAAAAAGGAAAACTGAAAACGTTTGCCAACTCGACAAATACTTGCCAAATGCTCTCAGATCAGATCAAACTTGAATTTGTCATATTATATGCTGAAGTTACGCTCAGACTGCAGGGGCTGCCAATGTTAAGCGATCTCAGATCGTAGTTCAGACAACCTAACTTAACTGGATTTAGCTGAATTTTGAGATTGCTTAAGTAAAGTCTGACAATATCTAGACTAAATCTAGCTTTAAAATCTACTGTTTTGAGTGCTAGTATAAATATAATATATATATATATATATATTTAATATATAAATATGTACATATATTGTTTTTCACTTATCATAAAAATACCTTTAAGCAAACATAAGTGAAAATAATAACGTCTTGATTATAATTCTCAAAAATTTGAATTTCTTGAGATTGTCTTACACACTATTAAAAATTAATTGCCTAAAAGTATATATAACATTGACTATATTAAGTGCTTTTAATGAACGAATATTGTGATATTTTAAAATTAATAAAAAAAACGGTTTTAATACAAATATTTTAAATTTTATAATATGAGAAATATGCAAAAAATAGCGTTTAAAATATTTGTAAATTGAAATACATAAGAGTTACAATTTCTAAAGTACCTTTCACAAACATCACAATAACTATTAGTGCTGTATTAAATATCGATTAAGATTTGCATGCTCATCTCGAGAAGAGATCGTACATTCAAATCAATCAACACACATTTTGTTAGATGTTCGTTCAGCTGTTGCAAAAGCTCCGCTCCGCTCCACTCTGCTCCTCTCCGGTCAGCTTCCGTAAGGTCAGGTCCAGTTAGTTGGTCGGTCAGTTAGTCGAACGGTTTGCTATTTGTTATTGTTGTCGATTTTGTATCCGGCTGCCTTGCGGCCACATTTAAAACTACAACTGTCACATTAACTTTGATGAGCTGCGATCCCAGAGAGATACGAGATCGCGGCAAGTAAGAGCAGCAGCGGTGGCAGCCACCGAAAGTAATCGCTGGAAACTCGAGAGGCGTTCGTTTGAAAAGTGCAAAAATGTGTGCGGCTAGCGAAAATCGAAAGAAGAAATTAACTTTCACCGCAGCGACAAGCCGGCGGCAAGAAAAAAAATCAACAACAACAACAAAAACAAAGGCGACAGTCGAATGCGCATTAGAAGTCATCAAAAAAAAAAAAAAAAAAAACAAACATTGGAATTGGTATCGCGGTTTTGTCTGCTATCGGATCGATTTGAGTTATGCTTGTGCACACATACACACACACACACACACACAGTGACATATAGGCAATGTCATTGGCCATAAAGAACCGAATTGTTTTGTGTGTAGCAAGTGAATGGCGGGAGCCCCCTAATCAGCCCCCTCCCAACCCCCCTGCCAAGTCACACAACACTCGGATGTAATCTTAGAAAGTTTTCATACACATGTAGGAAACCGAATACGCAACTAAATGAGTGAGTGAGTGAGTGAGAGAGTGAGTGAGCGAGCGAGCGAGAGAGCAGCAAGTGAAGGTTTTCCTAGCCAATGTGGCATTGAACTTTGCCACTCGGCTGCCCCCTTCGATAATGCCTGATATGCTGATGTTGATGTTGATGATGATGATGATGATGATGATGATGATGATGATGATGATGATGATGATCCGTTCAAATCCGACGCACGTTTTGCTAATCGTCGCCGGGCCAGCTCCACTTATTAGCACTCGCTGAGATTTCTCTTTTGCATTCGCGGTGTCATCGCATCTTGTGGGGTGATCAATTGTTTAATTGATTGTCTGATTGAAACACTTGAATCGTAACGCCGACGGCAACACAGTGCCAGCTACCAGTGCCAACTTGCAACTTTGCAACTTCCAGCTACCACTTGTACACTGAGCGAGCTACAAAAATGCATTCCAGCAAGTTTGCGAATCTCATTACAAGAAATTTTCATTGTAGCTTAGAAAAACTTAAAATAGTTTTGCTGTCTTATGTTTCAAGTTGATAACAAATCAGTTTAAATATTTATTTTTTATTATTAAAAATATTAATAAATCTGTTTTAAATATTGAAAATTATGAATTACAATTTTTTTTTTTTATTCAAATGTCTTGAATTTTCATTCAAGATAGTTTTGCGCACTTTTTAATGTTTGATTTTAGAAAATATTTTTTTTTAAGCGTTTATTTTTTTCTGTGTAAGGTTTACAGTGTAAGCTCTCACTCGAGTCAGACAGCGACAAAGTTTGCTTTTGCACTTCTTCCTTTGCATATGCTAGCAAGTTCCACTCATACACACACACACACTGAGTGACCTTAGCACTGAACAACAAAAATTAACAGCACGATGCGAGATCCAAGCAAGAGAGTCAAGAGTAAAGAGTGAAGAGTAAAGCAAGAGAGCGCTGAGAATAGTTGAGCGGAGTTTTGCACAATGCTTTGCTTTGCTGCCCGCTGCCTGCTGCTTGTTAACAATTTTTGTATATTTTTAGCAGTTGATTTTCTACGTGTGTGTGTGTGTGTGTGTGTGTGCGTGTGTGTGTCACGGCTCTGTTGTGCTTCTTCTTGATAGTAAACAAAAGACCGTTAATTGACATAGAATTTTAAGTTCTGGCATTGTGCTTGTTGTTGCTGTTGTTGTTGTTGTTGCTGCTGTTGTTGTTGTTGTTGTTGCTTACATATGTGACACACGATCAACATGTTGAATGACTTGATGTTGCCTCTCTGCTGCTGCTGCTGCTGCTGCCACTCTTGCTGCCTACTTGTTGCTGCTGTCCAAAATAATAAAATTTCCATAATGTTGCTGTGCTGCTAAGCAGCGGTCATATACCTGCATCATTTTTCTTCACTAAAACAAAAGCAGCCCAAAAAAATAAAAACAAAACCAAATTGTTGCCCCCGTCAGTTCAATAGCCTCTTGAACCGACAGGCAGACAGACGGACAGACGGACAGACAGAGGGGCGGTAGGTAGGTTGGTCAGGGTGCCCTACATAGGTTCAGATACAGATAAATATACATATATGTATGTATGTATGTAAAGTGCCATTGTAGTTTTTTTTCTTTTTTTGTTGGTAACCTGCATGAATACGAATCCAAAGCATTTTACACAAACTATCGTACAAATCGACCTAAATTTATGTAGACAACGAGCTTGGGGACATGCCCGCCCAACAACAACAACAACTAAATATATTGTTGATTGCATGTCACAACAGGTGGGCACCGGAATCTGTAATAGGATAGCGTAGGGGGGTGCTTATATTATATTATTTTAGAATGTTTAGAAATAAAGTTTGTATTTTTAAGAGTATTAAATTAAAAAAAAAAAAATGATAAGATGTAATTTTGATTAAAAATAAATACAATTTGAAGAAATGCATAATTATTATGTACATAATTAATCAATGGGACAAACCATAATCAAAATGGCTTCATTACATGTTGGGTTTTTTTTTAACTTTATTTATAGTTTTTGGGAAAATTTGATGACATTTATTGGATGATTAACATGTCATGAAGATCATTACTAATATGTCAACAATTTATGCAGATTTGAGTTTTGGGTGGCATCGAAGTAAACAAAGCGCACAGATTTCTTGCATAAATGTGGAAATTACTACTTGATATGTATATATATGTATATATATATATATATATGTAGCATATGGCGAATGATCCGTTAATTATGACTAATTAGGCGTCAAAAGCAAAAGCAAATATATCAAGCATTTAATAATAAGGCGCGATTACGTCTATATAAGTGCAGGGAGTATATAAACAATCAACAATTGGAGAAGAGAGAGAGCGAGAGTGGGTGAGTGGAGGAGAGGTAGAGACTGAGAGGGAAAGAAACCAGAAAAATGCGAATGAATCAACAACGAGTTCTGCTGACCTTTGGCTAAAATATCAATTTATTTTATCCATAAAAAAGTAGCAAAAAAATAAAAAAAAATTGTTGAAATTTGTAGCGTTAAGAAAGCGTGTGAGGGAGTTAGAAGCGGAAGCAGGGGGCCAGGGGCCAGGGGAGGGAGCAAGTGCTGAATAACAATTTTGATTGCAAAACAAATTGAATTTATTGCTTTATGGCTTTATAAAATTGTTTGTTTATCGAACTAGGAAATTGTGCGACAATTCACAAAGCGCTTACATATCATAATTAAATGAGTAAATGTTAAATGCAAATATATATGAAATGAAATAAAAAAATGCAATCAAATGCCGAACGCTTTGATTGAAGGTTAACAGCAACAACGATGCATTAAAAATAAGATTATAATAAAAAATTATGCATAATGTACATATGTATACATATATAATAAACATTATCATATAATATTAATAAAGCGTTGTCGCTGCATTTTTGCTACCATATGCAAATGAACTTGAAATTTATATTTATTGTACATTATCGCGCCACGAGCGCCGATTAGTCAGCGGACTGAGATCTATCCCACAGCCACAGCGTGGGCGTGGCAGCAACAGCAACAGCAACACACTCAACTGACCCAATAACAATCAATTATCAACTGTCAATTGCGGGTCGTGTAAATGCAACTCAAATATCTCAACTTGTGTCACTGAATTTTATTGCAAAATTAGGAGTGCGCGATTATTAATTAATTGTAGTCATTATAATGAGCCCCCACAGCCAGCCAGATATTGCATAATCATACGTATCGACAACTTGTGAAAGGTACAAACAAAAAAAAAAAAAAAAAAAAAAAAAGATACAAGAGGCCAACGGCGGGCGCCACGGGAAGCTGTAAGTTGGAACTGGAACTGGAACTGAACTGAACTATAGCTGCTTTTGGCCGCAGTTTCAGTTACAGTTCAATAAACTGCACGGAATTCCGCTCTATTGACCCAAAAATACAAAAAACAACACAACACAAACAAAACAAAAACTTCGAGTAATGGCAAATGGCAAAAATTGTTGTCTATGAAGCCCAGCATGCAAAATCATTAAGCAAACAATAAGCAACAAATAAAGATAAAAAACGAAAAAAAAAAAAAAAAAAACGACAATCACTCAAAGGGAGCCTCAGACTACAGACTGGGGGTAAGGGGGCCGAGGTGGTCAGGCCGGGCCAGGCCAAGGCCAAAATCAGCAGGAAGAAACGCCAAAGCAATCTCGCAATCACATAACACAAGAGAGGCCGACAAAATAACTTGGCCAAGATACAAACTGCAGACAGGCCAAGGTGAGAGATTCATATCGCAATCCATGAGACATGTGGCCAACGACAATACAAAAGCTGGCAAAAGCTTTAGATGATCAAGAAGCTAAATGCTACCTAAGTGTTTATGCAATTAATATATCTGGAATTTGGATAAACTTACTAATTAGGGAATTTTACATGTTTTGAAAACTAAATAAAACAAGTTTTATTTCCTGTTTGGATATGCTTGCAAAAACGTTTAAGAATATTGCACAAAGAAGAATGGAAAAAATCATGAATGTTGCACAAACTTTAAGCTGTAGCAGTCAATAGTTGGAAATAGACAAAAGGAAAGAGAGTTGCAAGTGGAGACGGGAAAGAGAAGAAAGGGAATAAAGATAGACCTGATAAAAAGGGAATGAGAGAATATTAGCAAAAAGTCTTTGCAAGTGTTTTCAAGTAATTCCTAGACAATATTATATATTTATTATATGCTTTTGTTAACTAAATGTGATAAATGGCATTGTATTCAGTTTAGGGATTTAGTGGATTGTTCAGTTGCCATTGACCCCAATTGAAACTACATACAACTTGAAATTGATTGGGAACACGATTACATATTCAAAATCTGTAGCATTTGAAACCGCTCTTAAAATATTGTTAGACTAAAAACCTGAGCAGCACGCTCAATTGCAAACATTCATTCACACAAACGCATACACACACACACACACACACTTACACACACACACACACCACTTATGCCAACACCCGCCCCTTTCAGCGCGTGTAGCTGATATTGCGCATACGCAGCGTGCGACGTCGCACGTTGCTGATGTACGATTCGATTTGACGCTTTGGCGTGAGTTTTGCTTTTTGTTGCTATTGCTGTTGCTGTTGCTGCTGTTGTTGTTGCATGTTTTTTTGGGTCGTTAAACATTTGTGGACTACCTTGAACGACCTTGGCGCCGTTAAGGCGCCCCGCTTAACTGGCGGCGGCTTTAGTCAAACTTGGTCAAAATGCATTTAAAAAAAATGTGTTTAATTTTTTGTTGTTGTTCGTTTGTTTCGTTTTTGATTGGTCAGCCTTATCGGTGCACCTGTGCTGTAGCTGTACCTGTTGTTTCATTAAAAAATACTTTTTTATTTGGCTACGCTTCGATTTGAGTTTCGGCTCCCAGTTGGTTTTTGTGTGGGTCGTCCGTCCGTCGCACCGTTGGCCATATGCAAATGGAGATGCCTATGACGATGATGGTGTCATCATTGACACCGCGCCGCAGACAGGCGCCCACATGGACACCACGCAACCCGCCACGGACTGTCGCCTTTGTTGCTGTCCACTGTGCATTGTCTTGAGCTGCGCTTTAAAAAATCTTTAAAATCATACACACAACTCACCGTGTGAGTTAAAACCTACACCCGTCCTTGCTACCAAAAAAAAAAAAAAAACCAAAAAAACAACTACAACTTTCTCGCTGAAATCAATCGAAATACAATTGACACTGTGGGCGTTTGCAGGCCCCATAGATCATGTTTCTTGGGCAGCTGTCAAGCGACTATAAGAAACAAATATAGAAACAAATCAAAAACACACAAAAATCAGCCAACAGATATGTATCTTTAAAGATTTAACAGCCGGCAGCCGCCAGTTCAAATTGTAAGTGGGTTAATTCTGTTTGCTTATTCTTGCACATTTCCCAGCCCAAATTTGTTATTTTTGTTTAGTGTTTGTTGGCCAAGTCAATAGGGTTTGTAATTAAAGCCAATTTGCCTGTATTCTTTGGCCCTTTCTATGTGTATTTGGTGGGCTCGTAACGGTGTCCGGAACAGAATGGAATTGTGTTAATCATTTGGCATTATTATTGCTCTTATATACATATTTAATATATGGCCAACTTTCGCTGCAACAACAAACAGCAAACAGCTAACAAACAAAAGATACAACAATGGCGAATCAATGCCAAAAACAAACCATTTGGAAACCGTTACAATTTCTATGCGCAACATTTGATTTACAAGCGAAAAAAGCAAAAATTCCAAACACGCTCAAAATGTGTTGCCAATTGCATTTTGTGGTCGGAATTGAAAATGAAATTTTAGCCAGAGTGGTGAGGGGTAAGCGCTGGGCGCCTGACAGGCGGCAGCCAGCATTTGTTTTGGCCTTGAACTTCACAGCTTTTGTGGAGCTTGCATTTCGGAATTTAATTAAGTTTGCGCGATTTTCATTTTGATATTGATTTTGGTTTTGTTTTTGTTTTTGTTTTTGGCACGCAGAATCGTGACAAAATATTTGGCAAATGACGAAAATGTTGGCGGATTGCGAGAATCAGTTGTTGTAGCTACCCAAAAAAAAAAAAAAAACAAAGCCAGCCGACAACTAAATAACGTCAACTCAGTTGACTGACTAAAACTTACGGCTTTTTATGGTATGCACGACAACAGCTTGGATCGATTTAGCAATCAAAATTGGTATAGCAAAACAGCAAATGGCGCCACAAAATTTGCAATGAGCGCTAAAATTAAATACTATAACTTATGGCATATGTTCTAGAGCTGTCGGAAAGGTCAGCTCCCGGTAACTACAAAAATACCTCAAATTTGTTTCGCGGAAGCCTAAGAAAATTATATAAAAAATATTGCACAATAGCAAAGTTTGAAAGCTATCATAAATGAGACAGAACTAATAATAATTTTTAAAATTTTCTTTAACTTTTTACATTTTTTTACTGAACTCTATTAACTATGTGTCGATACCATCGATTGTTTATTTATTTTATTTATTTATTATTATTATTATGATTTTCAAATTAATGGGCAACATTTAAAAATGTATAAGTTCTAGGTTATCGATAAGTTTAAGATTAAGTTAAGTTTAAAAACATGTATTTTCTTCGAAACTCAATTGAAGATAATTCATTGCAAGAGTCTTTATGCCTAGACAACAAATCGGCGATACTTTCCAACGATATATATACGATATAATAGTAGCATTCACTTGTTGGCCAAAAACTCAAGTATCTGTTTCCATGCAGGTTCCCAAGACGCGGCAAGACTCGACTCGACCCAACTTAATATGGGCACATGCTTTAGAAATAAAAATAAAAAAAAGAAATCTTCCAACAAGTTGTCGACAGAGTCGAGCAAACTAAACCAAACCAAACCTAAGCAAAGCAAAGCTAAGCAACACCTATGCCAATATTATTAACGTGTTTTTGTATAGTTTTAATTAGCATAATTTACATGCAAATGCTAAATAGAATGAGACGACGGACTGGCCAAGGCAAGGGCAAGGGCAGGGACAGGGGAGGGGATATCACAGTCATTGTGAAATGTGTCGAGTGGTTTCGAAGTTTGATTTGACAGCTGAGACGGCAACCGATTGCGACGATCTCAGGCGTGTTCCAGTGTCAAATTAGCCGCCATTACGAAGAACGAAGGTGGCTCCCAGTGGGAGGACGAGGGCAGGCGGCTGCACGAGTGGTGTGGGGGATGTGGTGAACCACTGTGGGTAATAACAATAATAACAGCGATGATAAATCATAAACAATAAACGCTTTTCATTACAACTACAACGTATTTAATTGTAATTGCAATGCAAGCGCCCAACAACAACAACAACAACAGCAACAGCAACAACAATCATACATAGTAAAAATAGAAAATTAAAAATGTATATAAAACGCGCGCGCGTTTTTGGCTTGGCGGCCGCGCGCCACCCGCACAAAAAAATAAAAAAAAAAAAAAAAAAACGCGATCAAAGACGGCGTTTCTCCAGATCCAAATGGAGATACGCTGCCAATTGTCAAGCGGTTCTCATAGCCTTTTCCGTGTTCGTCTATACATGTGTGTGTGTGTGTGTACACAGCACCAAAAGCGGGCAAAGCCAAAAGACGCTACAGCGACTTGGCGCCGCCGCACATACTCAATTCATACTATGTGCTCCACGAGTGCGGCTAAAAACGCGCGCAACATTTGCATTGAGCGCGACAAAAAACGCGTCGCAATTGCTATTTGCAATTGCCGTTTTCCACAACTCGTAGTTATTGCAACGTCAAACTTCAATTAGCTTTTAACTTATAAACTTAAATGTTCAATAAATTGTTGTTTGCCGCTTGGCAACACTAACACTAACAACAGCAACAACAACAACAACTCACGCTTGTCAAATTCCACGAGTCAAAACTTGTTTCATGTTGAGGGTGGGTAGGCCGCAGGGGGGGCAGATGTGGGGGTTTGGCGTTTGGTGATTAATGCATGCAAAAATCAGTTACCAACTCAACAGCTGATCAACGTTGCGATTGAGCCGAGTTTTCACCAGTTTTTCATGCATTTCCCAGGCGGAACTCGGCGACAAAACAACGACAATTTTCACGCCTTCAATTTTGTTGCTGGCTGCGCCGAAGAGAGTTTCACTTTAAGAGGCTGTACTGTTTGACTGACTGACTGACTGACTGACTGACTGACTGCGTGACTGACTGACTGACAACAACTGGTTAACTGAAATGAGCGGGCTTTGGCAAATTGAAATTTGGCAAGAGCTGCCCGCCGGACATTTGTTGACCCGATGTCGCGAGTTGAGTTGCCCGTCGAAACTTGATGGCAAATTCACTTAAAAAACCAACTTGAAAATATGCAAATTTCTATTTAGAATACGTCAAATATAACTAAAAACTAAATGACAAAGTTGAAAGCCTTTTTTTTTTATCGTATTTCTGTCAAAGTTAACAAACTGCAAATAGTTTTCACTGGTTTCTTTAGTAGGTCATCAATTTACCTAAAAACTTGATGTTTAACCAATAAAAGTAAAGGAAACTAATTTCAATTAAAATGCAATCGAGCATTTGTTTAAAATCAAATTGAATGCACTTAAATGGTGCACTTAAATTGCAATATATATATATATATATATATATATATATATCTATAAATAGTATATAGGTATAATGGTATATAGTATATGTCAACGAGTAGTTGATTCAAATGACTGTTGTCTGAGTGGTTTCTGTTAGCCAAGCACCTTCCATTAAAGCCACTAATCAGCCAGGCAGCCATTAAGCCATTTGGCCACAATAAAAAACCATAACATAGTCATAAAGTAGTTACAATAATAGCACAGACAGCAACAACAACAACAACTAATTTAGAACAAATGGTTTAAGCTGCTATAACTAAATAAATAAACAAGCCAGCGAGTGATGTGCACGAGACAGCTCGATCAGCACATACCCTGTAAACAGATCTTTATACCAAAAATAACGTTTGAATTATTTTTTTTAATTTAATTTTGATTGGGCATTAATTATAGCTTATGTATTATACCCTATATAGAAAAAAGTTCAGCGATCAATTTGTGCAATAGACAAAAGAATTCTGCTTCAAAAATGTCAAATTTATTATGCAGCTTTATTTATACGCTTTAAAATAATATATTTCTTTCAAGCTATCCAAATATCCAGCTCCTATTTTAATTTTGTAAATCTTTAGTTTTATGTCTGCCGGCGTATCTGTACAGGGTATCTACATAGTCATGCCAGCTGCGATTAGTTCACTTTTACTTGTTTTTATTTTACGACATTTGCTTTACAGTCCGTTAAGTCTGTGTAACCGACTTAGGAGAGGGGGGTTGGCGGGGGCGTTGGAGGGCGGAGGGCGGAGGGTGGAGGGCGGTTGGCGCATTGTGTTTGCTGGTCAGCGGGGCGTGGCAGACTAAGGTCGCTGGGGCGTCTAACAAGCGGCCTTTGTTAATTTGCCGACAATAATAATAACAGCAACAACAATAACAACAACAACAACTTGGGGCAATATTTATTGTCTTGGCAATATATTTATGCAATAATTGCATCAAAGTGGTGCCATTAATTATATTTTTGCCACGCTAAATTCCCGCTATAACCCCCCCACCCCCCCACCCCCTCGTGCTTACCTGCTATATTCGATTAGCTCTTGAAACACCCACGCATTGGCTGGCTGGGTGGGGCGGAGCGGGGCGGCGTATACACTAAGTGGTTCGTGTCCGCACTAAATGAGCTGTGATTATGCAATGCAAATCAGCGGCCTTTTATTTATTTAATTATTTTTGGTGGTTGTCCTTGCTAAAGCGCCTGCTGCGTTTTGGCCGCGTTTCAAGCGCTGACCAGCGGAACTTGGCTGAAGGGTGGGGGGAGTGATGGTGGGTTTTGTTGCAACTGCACACGTGTGGGCACAGTGCTGCCGTTTTTGGCTATTTAATAGCTTAGAGCTAGCTAGAAAAGTGTTTGGAAACTTTAAAAAATGCTACCAGCCTAAAATCTAGATTTTGCAAAAATATAAAATTTGTATTTATTTTCAAGCCCTGATAAAAATTATCAGAATTCGTTTTTTATTTTCTAGTAAAAGTATTTGACTTATAAAATAAAATGTTGCGAATTTATAAAAAAAAACTACCAAGCCCTGGTAAAAATTATCAGAATAAGTTTTTTATTTTCTAGTAAAAGTATTTAACTTATAAAATAAAATGTTGCGAATTTATAAAAAAAAAATTACCAAGAATCAATTAATTTAAAAAAAAAAAATATCTTGCCACACTAAATTGCAGTGTTTCATTATTAATTCTTGTTAAAATAAAATGTATTTATTTATTTAATGAACTAAATAAACATAAAATAATTTAGCATTTATTTCTAGGCATTTTCATTGTAATGTTGTTAATTCTTTTAAGCTTTAAAGTTTCAAGCACATGTTTTTAATGCCGATTTGAGTTTTGTTAGCCTTAAAAACTTTGGCAACACTGGCGCGCTAAGCCCCAATTTGGTGGCATGTGATGCGGGCAGGAGGGGGGGGGGAGGGCTTAGGCGTGTCACTGTCTTAGGGTCTCGGCTGTCGGCTGTCGACAAAAAGTTCTCTTATTTTTCGCCAGTGTCGTGCCCCGATTTTTGTTGTTGTCCATAAAAAAAAGAGACGTAATTTGTCGTCGGAGGCTGTCAATAAATGCCGCTAAACAAAAATGTTCATAGCGTTTCCTTCGTTTCGCTACGTTCCGATTTGTTGCTGGCTTGTTGCGCATTTTATTTAAATTGAAATTACAACAACAAAAAGCAAAGTAAAATAAAATGAAATAAATACAAAATAAAACTAAACAAAAAAGGCGCAAGAGCGGCTTTGAAGTTCTGCCGACGGAGCCATGCGGAGCGGACATTTCAGATGTTGTGTTGCTAAATGCAAATTAAAAGACGACAACAACAACAGCAACAACAACAACAAGTCACCCACAAGAGCAGCTAGCTCCCGACACGACGGTGGCAGCCACTAGTATATGGACATGTTATCACACCAATACGAGTGCACACCCAACATGGAAGCGACTCTCTGTCAATTATGCGTCGATTCGCTACGAGCTGATGCCACTGGGTTAAACCTCGGATGGGGTACATCAGCTGAGGCATGCAGCTTGCATTTTGAATGAACTCGTTACACAGATTTCTCTCACACACACACACAGCTGTAAACCTATGTTTGTTGTTGCTTGGCAAATATTCTCAGAAAAGTGTATTTTCAATTTCACTGCTGTGGATTTGGGTTCTCTCGATTTTATGGCGCATTCGTTGTGCCGCCGATAACAATGTGACTTTGTTATCGTTGCAGTCATGCCATGACACGATCCTATACCCCTCCCTCATGCCCCCAACCCCACTGCTGCCCCCTTCGAACTCTATCTAGCGACTCTTAAGCGAGTCTTGCGACGTTGCGACGCTGGCTGCATTTTAATTTATTTCGTTGTGCCATTTTACGCAAATTGAGGACAGCAACAACAACAACAACAACAGTTGCAACAACAACAGCAACAGCAACACTACATGCAATGCGGGTGTAATTTGTTTTTGTTTTCGTATTTTTTATTTTGTTTGTAGTTCTTGTTGTTTGATAAGAAATTGTCATTTGCCATGATTACGAGAGACTGCCAGTCGACTGGAAATAATGTGACTCTGTCTGTGACAGGAACACACGACTTCTATACATACATACATACATACATATATGTATATGCAATTTACTTATAGCTAAATGCATGTTCCAGTTCCAATGGGATTCTCTTATCTTGATCATTTACTTAAAACAACTATTTTTCAACATCAACTTTTATTCTTCTCTTTACAGGTAAGCATCTGCAAGTTTTGGCCATTTTTGGCACTATGTCTCAGGTAACAGAGAAATAAATTGTGAAATGAGCCGAAAATAATATCAAGTTCTATATGCCACATATTTACTTATTATAAATCTACGCTGATTGATAATTTGTACGTTGAATGAACTGCAAAGGCTGCCACGCCCCCTAACTATTTGTAGCTGCCCCTTTGCGTCGTTTCGTTTGAATTGTGTTAATTGAATTTGCCAGCCTTTGGTGGTCACGTTTTCGCAGTCGCTATATGGACACGCCCCCCTATACATAAGGCGGTTCAGTTGCCCCATTGACAGTTAGATCGCCAGTTAAAAAAAAAAAGAGTTGTGCAAAATGTTAAATGCCATTTGATCAAGTAAATAATAAGTAATATATAAATATTAAAATATATGTATATTATTATTATAATGTAAATATACATATAAATGATTGTTATAATATATATAAATAATTAATATAATATAGATTGCTGATCAATAAGAACCGTAGAGATTTAAAATATTTGTTTCTCTGTTTTCTTATTATTATTTAATTATTATTATTATTATTATTATTATTATTATTATTATTATTATTATTATTATTATTATTATTATTATTATTATTATTATTATTATTATTATTATTATTATTATTATTATTGTTATTATTATTGTTATTATTATTATTATTATTTTTTATTATTATTATTATTATTATTATTATTATTATTATTATTATTATTATTATTATTATTATTATTATTATTATTATATTTTTATTTTATTATTATTATTATTATTATTATTATTATTATTATTATTATTATTATTATTATTATTATTATTATTATTATTATTATTATTATTATTATTATTATTATTATAATTATGTTTTTGGGTCAAAATGTTAAATACCATTTCATCAAGTTATTAATTATTATAATATATATACATTAATACTAATATACTTATATAGATTGCTGATCAATAACAACAGTGTGGAGCCCTAAAATAACAGTTTCTCTGTTTTCTTATTATTATTATTATTTTTAAGTTTTTGGGTCAACGGCAATTCAAAAGTTTAGCAATTGCAGTTGGCCAATTATCGAGTCACAATTAGCTGCAAGCCAAATACGAGGGGGGAGTGGGCTGGGAAGGGGGGGGGGGAGTTGGTAGGGTTTACGTGATAGGGAGGGAAGGGTTAGTTGTCACTGAATCGCTTTTCACTTATGCTGACCGCAAACATTTTTGCCAATGGCCAATAATTGTCGTTGTTGTTGCTTAACAAAAAACCTTTAAAGGTGCACAAACACAAATACACACTGACACACACACACACACACACACACACATATACATATATATGTATGTATATAAAGCTGGCAACTGAGTTACGAATCGAGCGTCTCGTCTTGGTCTTTGTCAGTTCTTGGCCTAAATATTTTGGGCCATTCGCTGTTGCCTGCCGTCTCTCTCTCTCTTTCGCTCTCTCTGTCTCACTTCCTCGACTAATGTGTGGCCGGTCGCGCTTTTTATTATAAAATAATTGACAACTTGTGCGCTTTTATGGGCCGACAACAATGAGAGCAACAAAAAGTCGTCAAGTAAAAGCGAAACAACTACACCAAAAAAAAAAAAAAACACGGCAACAACATTGAAGAGACCGCAACAACAACAACAACAACAACAAAATGTAAAATGCGCCAAGCGCAGCGAAAGGGAAGGACGTGCCTGTGAGAGGGGCGAGGGAGGGAGAAGGCAGACAGGCAGGCAGGCAGGCAAAAAAGTGGGTATCAACTGCATGTGGAAGTCGCATGGCTCGAAAAAAGAAAGTATGCAACAACTACAGCAACAACAACAACAACAGCAACAACAACAACCAGCAGAAGAAGAAAAGAGTCGCGTAGAAACTTTCTGTTTGCAGAAGATTGCAGACTTGTGTAGACTGCAGCCAGACGCGAAAGATGTGAAAGATGCCATAGATGCCATAGATTCCCCAGCTAGCTGCAGAAACAGACAGTGCTTCATTTTGTACTTCTCTCATTTATCCCAGTTCTTTACGAGAGAGACTTTCATGCTGTCAGCCTTTTTGTTATTATTATTTCGTACTCAAATGCATACATTTTAATTATAATAAAATGCATATGCTTTTAAGTTAAATTTGCAAATTGCAATTTGCTTGTGATTTATGGTTTGCTGTTATTGATGCCACCCCAACGGTTTGCTGCCTGCTGTTGCTCAACAAAGTTGCATAAAAACTACAAATTTACAGCAAAGGTTTTTCTGCTTTGCCACCGTATTTATTTGTCTCTATTATCCAACCGGCGAATGGGCGTGACCGGACGGCGGCTTTGGGGCGGCGGCGGCGGCTTCTCGTAAGTGGCTTTTTTTTTTTTGAGTCCAAAACCAAAACGCACAAAGGCTACGACAGCAACAACAACAACAACAGCAACTACTTATTTACAACGGCAACTGTTGTGTGCTTGTGTCGCTAGACGCGAGTGCTCGACTAGCAGATACCCTATGCACTCAAAATATTAATACATATATCAAATTTCACCATCACATCACAATTGTGTTTATAGTTTTGCTAAATTACCTATACAGATCAAAGATTTTCATTAAGTTGGGAAAATGTATGTAATAGCATAGAAGGAAATATGTATATATATATATATATATATATTTGATCAGCAGTCTTTAAATTTGAAAGATATGTTGTTTTATTATTTTTTCAATTTGGTTTTTTTTTATTTTTATTCATTTATTATTATTATTAATATTTTTGAATTGTTTTTTTCGTCCTCTATACAAATTGATTTTTAAGCCCGTTTTTCTTTTGATTTTAACAGCTAGAAATATCAAATTTGGAGAGAATTTACAATGTTTTGGAATGATTAGAAATAAGCCAATAATTTTTGTAGAATCTTAGTTTGCTTCGTGCCACAGGAAGTTGGTGCTATGACTAGATTTATTTGGCACTCTTTACTCGAACGTTGTGCAGTTACAGGGTATATAAATACTATAACGTGCAAAAGCATTTCATGGTTCAATGCCAAACGGCGGCCAAACCCAAAAGGAAACATTTCAAGTTACAGCTACGGATTTGTTGCTAACGCTGTCCGCTTGGTTGTCCGCTTGGTGGTCTTAGTAGGTCTTGGTTGGTAGGTGGTGCATTGCTGACGATTAGCTGACAACGGTTTCGCAACCTGTCAGAGGGGTGTGTGGGGCGTGGGGTGTGTGGCGTGCCTCTCAGTTGTGGTAATTATTATGTCAGCCGATCGGACAAAGCGTCTCGAGACGCCGCCGCTCCGAGCGAGAACTGCTGACTGACGACAAGTGGACAGCGGCTGTTGAATCCACTACGCCAGCGGCATTTGCAATTAGCTATGATTTGCATACGGTACAGTCAGTCGGACGGACGGACGGACGGACGGACGGTCAGCTGCTCGCACCCGGGGTTGAAGTGGGCTGTAGCCTCCGGGGGCGCTATAGAATCAACAACAAAACTGAATCTAAAGTATTTACAGTATTTACATAATAACTGCAATAAGGAAGAATTACGTGTAGAAAACTGCAAAACTTCCCTCTTAATCTTACCTAATTAAATTGTCAATAAAAAGCCATTTTTTTTTTTTTTTTTTTAGTTATAAATTAACTTTGTTGTATTTAGTAGTCATATTTGTAGTAATACTTTAATTTCTATTAAATATGCTTTAAATTCTTAGTAATATTTTTAAATTTACCTTAGCATACCAATAAAGCTGATATTATTTGATTTATTTCTTAGTGCTCATTAACCTAATTGATTTGTAATTTCAAAGAGTGCTCACTGACAGCATTTTTGCATTAATATCAATAAATCATCATCAACATTTGTAGTTATCAATAATTGAGTACTGCTGCTGCACATCCTTTCAATCTTCACAGCTCATTTGCTGTCATTCAGTATTCCTAATTCCAATCGTAAGCCTCTCTGGACTAACTGACAGACAAGTAAGAAATTAAGTAAAAGAGAGAGGGCAAGATAGAGAGAGGGAGCGGGAGCGGGTGCGGACAATCAGCTCGCAGAAAAACGCGTTGGCGTCGCTGCTGTCGCTGGCGCCACTTGGGGCAGCGCTGCTACAGCGGCAAGTTACACACACACAGCACACATACACACACACACAACTTTAATTTGTTAACTAAATTGCCGCATGCACAATTTATTTACGATGCAAAATAATTAATCTGACGTCTCGCAGAGACGGGTTACAAAAGGGGGGGGGGGGGGGTTGGCTGGGAAAGGCATTCGGTGCGGCACCTGAAGGACAAGCGAATCATTTGCTGCCTGCCTTGCTGCTGTTGTGGTTGTGCTCCGTCAGTTATTGTATTTCAGCTAGCTGTAGATACACAGATACAAGCACAGCGCTTTCAGATACAAATCGAGTATCTGTGAAATATGCGCGCAAATTGTGCAGAGATTTGCAGTTGTTGTTGGTGGTTGGTTGCTGCTGCTGTTGTTGCTGTTGTTGCTGTTGTTGCTGTTGTTGCTGTGCAAGACTTTGGCCACTTCAATTAGAATGGCAACAAAATGTGCACAAATCACCCAGCAGGCAGCGAGGCAGGCAGCGAGGCAGACAGCGATGCAGGCAAGACCTTCCCAACTTTGATCCAAATACGTCGAAATTCACAGAATCAGCGAACTAAATGCCTATTCAAGAGCCAACTATGCAACACCATGGATAATTTGAATGGAATGCCGTCAACAAATTATAAGCATATAAGTAGTTGGCAATGCTTGCGATTTAGTTACAAAATGCCAGAGAATAGTTTATATGCAATTTTGTAGCTTACATTTATATTGATGAAATCTTTAGTTTCTAGATTCAAATGCAGTATTAAAGTAGAGGCTAAAACTAAAGTAAATGCTACAATAAAATGTCAAGCATTGGCTGCTGTTGCCAGTGGAGTTGTTGAAAGTTGCACTCGCTATCGCTGTCTTTGTTCAACTGTAGCTGCAACTCGCTCGCACACTGTGGCACGCACTTCAAGGCCGCTTGAGGCAGCCGCTGCATATAATGAATGAAAACCGAGACAAAATGACAAAGAAAATGTAGTTGAGGCGCAGAAGAAAACTATAACAATTTTTCCCTCATAAATTATGCAACATTTCCTACTTGCAACGAGAGCTGTTAATGTTGTTGTTGTTGCTGCTGTTGTTGCTGTTGCTGCTGGGCTCTGGCATAGCAAGTTTGCTTTTGTTGCTGTTGCTGTACGAGGCGTTATAAGAGGCCCTGCAACGGCGGCAACAGCCGGCTAGCCACAAGCGGATGGATGCCACCAACAACAACAGCAACAACAACAACAACAACATCAGCAACAAGCCCAATGATGATAATGATGAATAGAAAACTAAAATGCGGACACTGCTGCTGCGAAAGTCGCGTCTCGTAGATGTTGCTGTTGTTGCTGCTGTTGTTGTTGTTGCTGCTGCTGTTGCTGCTGCTGCTGTTGTTGTTGCCGCTGCCGTTGCCTCAAACAACCGCAAACACAATTGCCAGCAAGCAGCCAGCGACGCGACGCGACTAAAGCAAAAGTGTTGCCAATTGTTGTTGCTGCTGTTGTTGGCCAACTCCATTTTGGGCCACAACATTCCATTGTCTATTTTGTATTGCGCTTTGTCTTTCAGTTGCCGCCGCCGCCGCCGCCGCAGCATTGCCGCCAGCCTTCCCTTGCCACAAGCAACACAGTCAATCTCCCACACTTGCCCCTTATCACCACCCCCCCCTCTTTGCAACTATGCTCCCTTTCTAACCTACCCTGGCTAATATGTAACATTGTTGGCAACAACTTTTCCTAGGCAATGCAAAATGTTGCAAGCAAAGTAAAAGCAACAATTTGATGCACCCCAAACGGTTTCTCTACCCGCTACCCACACCCTTACCCCGAACCAATGCAACAATTGCAACAACTAGAATTCTTCCCGAGGATCAGGCTTAAAGATCGCAGAGCATACAGACACACGAACAACAAACAAAAGCGTGCAACAAAATTCGTTGGAATAATAAACGAATATCTGAATTTTAATTACGTGAACAACAACAATAAGAGTTGTGTGCATAACAAGTTGTTGTTGTTGCTGGCCGATAATATCAACAACAACAACAGCGCACACAGAAAGGGTAAAGGGAGGGAATTGCAAGGGGGGAGGGGGGGGGCGTGGGCGAGAGGTGGCTTCAGGAAGCAGCGCAAATTGAAATTTAATTGAAAAAATGGCGACGACAATCGAAGAAGCGTGGCAAAAATATAATAAAGTAAATAAAAAAAGAAAAAAAAAAAAAAAATTGAAAAAAAAAAGAACAGCGACAGATATGAAATGAAAAGAAAACCGAGCCAAGAATAAATAAACATTAATTTGTGCTGCTTGAAAACAAATTTTTACTACAAAATGAATGTGTATGGGTGTGTGTGTGTGTGTATATGGGTGTGTGTGTGTGAGTGCGTCGCTTCAATTGTGCATATGAATGAAAAGATCGTGCGCATGAATGAGCATGGAACATGGAACATGGAATACGAGATGTTCGTCTGTCAGATGGAGAAGGGGGTGGGGTTGCAAACGGGAAGCAACGGGAACATTGTGGCACATGGGGCACATGAGGAGGAGTCACTTGGTAATTGTGTGCTGGCTGTGCGTGTATGTGTGTGTGTGTGTGTGTGGATCAATGAATGAATTACAAACACAAGCATCAACTAAAAATACAATACAAATTGCAGTTGCAATTGCATCAATGAGATACATACATATGTACATATATACATATACATATCTAAATGAATGAAAAATGATCGTTGAATGATCAGTGATCAATGATCAATGATCATTGATCAATGAGCTGTTTGAATAAGCAGCGATAAGCAATGCTTAGGGTATTTTGATTGATTAAAATGAATATTATAAATTGTTTACGATACTAGAGTATATATAGCATATATGTTGCCTTCCTAATACCAAGTGCTGTTATCCAAAATATTTATTTATCTCTGTCTGCTGATCTCTTATTTGAACGAGAGCATTCCAAGCTTATCTTAGTTATTCGTCATTGGAGATTATATATTTATAAATACACATTGCATAGTTGAGTGTTCTCAGTTTGATGCTGATATGAACAACAAACACAAAAATAGACAAAAAGCGCTTATAATTCGCAACTGGTTAAAGCACTCAGGAATCTAACTGACAATTAAATCATTCTAATAAAGCATTAAGACAGAAAATATCAGGTGATAATCCAAATGAACTTGGTTCTGTGAATCATTGCATATTTATGTTGATTGCAATTAATCAGCGTTTATCGAAATACTTGTATCGATAACAGAAATGATTCAGAGTAAAATTGGATGATAATCATAATTAAACAGTTATGTGACACTTGACAC
The DNA here is from genome assembly GCA_035045305.1 of Drosophila maculinotata. Lineage (NCBI taxonomy): Eukaryota > Metazoa > Arthropoda > Insecta > Diptera > Drosophilidae > Drosophila > Drosophila maculinotata. Next base: position 13,917,048 of record JAWNPD010000679.1, on the reverse strand, counting down.
TCGACACTTGTAGATAAATGATTGATAATCACAAAAAGTTAAAGAAAATATGCACTTATTGATAATTGCAATGAGCAAAAAGAGAGAGAGAGAGAGAGAGAGAGAGAGAGGAAGTGGCAGCAGCTGCTGCTGCGCTGTGTATAACTGTACTCAGTGCTTGAGTTGGAGTTTGTCGCTATTGAGAAACCTTACGTGGACAACTCCTCCAAACCTACGCCATCGGTTTGACCCATTTGCGGGGCACAGCGATCGTGTCTCTGTTCTTTTGTACCCCCCCCCCCCACTTCTGCTTCCAGAACGGAAATAGCAACGCGTGCTGCACACACACACACACACACACACAACATACTCACACACACATTCATTCATTGACGTGTAGAAAATCTTTACGCATGATTTTGCCTCATTTCTGTTGTTGCAGCAACGGCGACGGCGTCACGCCAAGTGATCCACCCACTAGCCCGCCTACCCCTGCCCCTGCCCCTGCCACTGCCACTGCCTGCATCCGCTGCTTGCCTCAGCTGGCATTGATTGGTTTCACAGTGTTGCACTCACGGATTTGGTTTTGGGTAGTGCGGAGTGGAGCGGAACATGATGCTACGTGACGGGCATTAATGCAACTCTACGAGTGCCACAGACTCGACGCCCATGTGTGTGTGTGTGTGTGTGCCACACAACAACAGCAGCAGCACACTCAAGTCCGAGCTCATTGCGCCCTTGTGTCCGGGCGTAATGAGTCCAATGCCACGCGGGCAATTGTAAGTTGCCACTCTTTGTTGCAAGTTGTATTTTATGGCTGCTTTTAATTAGCCAGCGAGCAGCAGCGACTTTTTCTAATATGTGGCAGCAAAAGCAGCCCCAACGGAAATTGAACGGCCCCCCACAAAACCCCAAAACCAACCCCACCCCCACCACCCAACCCCAATTCCAGTTGCAACTCAAACCCGTTGCAGCAGCAAAAAAAAAAGAAGCAAAAATCGAAAATAAAACTTCACTTTTACTTAAGCCGACATTCAACGGCTGCCCGTCGAGATGCCACAAAATAGCAAAGCTAGCCGGAACGTTGCAAGCAGCCACAAAAAAAAAAAAACCGAGAGAGAGGGAGAGAGAGAAAAAAAAGAAGCCGGCTACAAAAACTTTGGCGCAAGTCATCGTCTTGTCAATTGTTGCAAAGTAAAAGCTGCCACGCTGTTTGACCCATTTTTCGAGCGTTGCAACTTACTCGCCTTGGCTAGCCTGACATCATCAGCATCTTCCATCTGTCATCTTCATCATTGTGATGAACATCATCATCAGTTCAGTTCAGTTGAGATCTGATCAGCTGACTTGGCCATGATTTTGGTCAGTGGCGTTGACCGTTGTTCCTCGCTTCATTGCCAGCCCAAAAGTTATAAAACTTAAAAATACAGAAAAAGTAAATAATTAATTAACAATTAATATCATTGCGCGCGGGGCGTGGCATTTGACGATAGTAAAAACAAAATTCCATTGCCGGTTCTACGACCGTACAATTGCTTCGACTAAATGGAAGGTTGTTGTTGTTGTTATTATTTCCCAGTTCAAGTTGGCTTTTTGCGATGCGAAACGTAGATTCCTGTGCAAATCGATAAATGCAGCGATTGGGCACTTTTGCATTCGCCGTTAAGTGTATATCGATAACATGTGCAGTTGTATATCGATAACTGCAGTGATTGGGCACTTTTGCATTAGCCGATAAGTCTATATCGTTAACATATGTAGTTGTATATCGATAAATGCAGCGATTGGTCACTTTTGCATACACCGATAAGTGTTTATCGATAACATATACAGTTGTATATCGATAAATACATGTAAACTCATAAATAATACCAACTTTGCTTGAACGAATATAGCAACATTCGATATGTATCGATAAGTGATCGATAAATGATCTATAAATATACTTTCCGTGTATGTGTATAAGCCGGTCGCATTATGCACTTAAAAACCACACATCTTTAAAGATCTAACGAAAGTTTGTTTAACTTAAGTTGTGATAGAAAAATGAATTAATCGATAATCAATCAATTGATCGATAAATGCAAACATTGTGCACTGAAAACGATCGCTATTAACTGGAACACAATAAAAGTGCACGCATTAATAATTATAATGCAGCATTAAATAGTCTAATCGTTAAACGATTTTGCCGGCCAACTTCTGCTGCTATTGGCCTTCTACAATTATTGGTATCAGTATTCGTATAAGTATTTGGTCAGCATGCAATGCAGAAACGACAGTGCAAATGGCAGTCATAAGTAGAAAGGCAGCCGCTGTCAAGTCTTTAACTCTTTCTTTCACTTGGCCAGGCCACTCAGTCAGTCAGTCAGTTAGTCAGTGAGTCAGCTAGTCAGTTAGTCAGTTAGTCAGCCAAAGCCGGAGATAGAGATCGGAGCCAGCCAGTTTGCCAGACAGGCTTCCACTTGGACTTTGAGGTTGCGTGTCTGCTTTTTTGTTGTTGTATTTTTCATGTTTTATGTTTTTTTTTTTTTTTTTTTTTTTGTGCGCTTTTCATTTTATTATTGCATTTATTTTTCTAATATGCGCACAATTTATTTGTGTGTGTCGTGTCGTCTTTTCTTTTTTTATTTTTCGTTTTTCATTTTTTCATTTTTCGCACTGCCTTTTCATTAATGTGTATGGCATTAACTGAGTTTTTATTATGACGGCCAGTAGTGCCAAGTGCAGCAGCAGCAGCAGCAGCAGCAGCAGCAGCAGTCGTAATTGCGGGTAGTAGTAAAGCGGTCTGCTTGCACCTGGCAAATTGTTAAACATTTAAAGCATGCTCAATCCACATATAAATGATTGACTTGCCAGTTTTTGGCTTATTGCAGCGGCGGCGGCATCAATTGATGATTGTCAGCTCAGCTCTGCTCAGCTGAGGCTTCAGCGTCGCAGCTGGCTTCAACAGAACTCTGTGCGGCTGCTGCTTCCTGGAAGGCATTGCAATAGTTTCCTGCCCCTGTCCCTGCCCCTGTCCCTGTCCCTGTCCCTGTGCCTGCTGCTTGGAATTGCAGCGTCAACAATTCAATCGGCGAGTTTGCTTCACTGCAGCAATCTTTGCGCGCACAGCTATTTAAGCAGCCACCCAGTTGGCTACTCCAGCTCCTACTCCCTCCTCTCCCTCCCTCTTCTTCTTCATCTTCTGGCTAACGAGACGCGCTAATGGCTCAACTAAACCCAAACGACGGACACTCACAAGTCCAGAGACGTGAGAACCTATTTTGTATTTTTCTCTTCTTTTTTTTGCGGGTAGCGGGTAAAATGCCTAAGCAATTAACAAGCAGCGTCAAGTAAGTACATGAGGGGGGAGGGGTTAAGACCCTCCCCCCCCCCCCTGTCTCCGCTATCAGTCACTCGCTGCACTCTATAAATCGCGCATTGTATTTCATTGTGGCGATAAAACTTGTGTGCTGCCTGCAATCTCAAGGCAATGAGCAGAGAGCAGAGAGCAGCGAGTTTTAAAACCTTTTAACAACGAAAAATTGTTTCCATGAATTTCCCACATTTTCCGCGACGGCCACAACAACAACAATAAACTCGTTTCCATCAAACGTTGGCGGCAACCAAAGAAGAAAACTAAAAAACTAAGAAAAAAAAAATACTTTCAATGGCCGCCCACCGTTGCCCCCTGCCCCCTGCCCCTCCTCCTGCTTCTCCTACGACTGCTTCAGCTTCTCACTGCATTCGCATTCATGTGTGAAAAACATTTCATTTCCACTTTTTCCCCATCTTATTTTGCCGACTTGTGCTTCCCAGGCTACGACCAAAAAAAAAATAAAAATAGAAATAAAATTAGCATAATTGCAACAATGGGGAGCAGCCGCGTTGCCAACCACTTCGCTGCACTCTTGACCTGTCCCGTAGCTAGTTACCAAGTTACCAACTTTAGCAGCAGCTCCACCTCCAACTCCGCCTCCAACTCCAGCTCCAGCTCTAGTTGCAACTGCAGAATGCGACCCAGCTTTAAATTGAAGCTGCATGTTGGCTTTATATTGGGGGTGGCACATACACACACACACACACACACACACACATGTATATACAGTTTGTCGACAAACCGGTTTAAGCCATGCTACATTTTCCAAAAATAAAAAAAATAAAGATTCATTTTTTTAATGCATTTTAATGACTGTTTTTTTTTTTTGCTTTATTTTTTATAGCGTGTGGTAACATTTGCTCCCTCTCCTTTAAGCTGCTTCATTTAACTGATTCACATTGTGGCCAAAATACGAAATACAAAAAATTGATTTGTTTAACAGTTGGAAAATCCGCTTGGAACTCATTTAGGCCGCATTCGTTGTTCCGGCAGCAGCCTTGAGCTGCAATTTGATGCACTCGCTCTTGGAGGAGCCTTTCCCTTTGCTGTTGTTGTTGTTGCTGTTGTTGTTGCTGCTGTTGTAGTTGTTGCTGCTGTTGCTGTTGTTGTTATTAATACTTTGACTTTGGCCTTTTGTGGTTAACATTATCCAAACAAAACGCTTGGCACCCACAAAAAACGCAGTTGATTGACAGAATTGGGACGCATAGACACGCACACACACACACACAGATACACACGCACACACACACACACACACACTTACACATGCAGGCAGCATTTGAAATCTGCATGCGTGAAACTTAACGAAGCGTTAAAGTTCAAAGCGTTGAATTACATGACAAACACTGAACGCTGTTTTTGGGTGCGGGCTAACGGAGGGAGAAGGGTGTATATGGTGGAAGGGGGGCGGGAGGGTGGGTTGGTTATATGGCTAGGCGATGCCTTGGTTTTGACTTTGGGCTCAATTTGGCAGCATCAGCCCACACGCAACATGCAAAAAAGCAACAACAACAACAGCAGCAACAACAAACTGAAACAGAAGCAACACAACAGAAAACAACACGAAGCAACAACGGCCTTGAACGACCCTTTCAAGTTGGCAGCTGATTACATCATAGGATGGGGATCGTTGGCTGGCTGGGGGGATGGGAGGGGGGTTATAGGGGTCAGAAACGTGTAAAGGCCACAGCGTGGCTGCTTCTTGGAAGCCAGGCAGCTGTTGTTGTTGTTGTTGTTGTTTGTTTGTTAATGATAATGCCACAGAGTGTTTCACCGAGATTTAACAGTTAGCAGCCAGCAGTGGCATGACTCATGCAATGGGAACGCTTCTTCTTGGCCTGCCTGCCTGCCTAATGCATCAGGCAACACCAAACACTCACACACACACACACACAAAGATACAAACACAGATACAGCCCGCAGCATCCACTTTGTGATACCCAACGTGTAACCCCTTAATCCCGAAAAACACAAATATGTGTCTGCTGCTGCGCGCTTTTGACTGCGTCACCTGCACGAATGACTCAGCGCACAACAATGATCTGAAGTTGTTGTTGTTGTTGTTGTTGTTGCTGTTGTTGTTGCTTGGGACTTGACATGGAATTTTGTAGCTCGCCCTATGCTTAGTTTATAGTGTTTACTAGCTACGAGTTAAGTTTTTGATTAATCAGTTGCTTGAGTTGAGTTCATCACAGCCTACAAGAAGAAGAAGAAGAACTTCCTTCAAGCCAGAAATTTATTTCTAGCATTTTTCAAGTAAGCTGCTCAAATTTGATACAGATTACTAATGAATATAATTAGTATGCCACGTTTCCAGATATGTTACAGCATGTTAAGGAAATTCAAAATCTAACAATTTTGATTTAATTATTCAATAAAAAAGTCCATAATAATATTACTTAATAAGTTAATTGCTATTCAAACGCAAAACATAATAAATACAAATATCTATAAAAATACTAATACTTAATTTTTTATTTATTAAATTTTTTTGTTTTTTTTTTTCATTACATTTTATTTATTTACAATCTGTATTTTTTTGAGCTATAATTACAATGAACAGGAATAAAAAGTTTCCAGTGAAATCTACTAATACATTTTACTTATTTGCTATTTGTGGATAATTGCTAGGAATAAATGGAAATAATGGAGTAAGGACTTATACCCATAGATATTCACAGACTATCCACAGGATACGCGGTTAAAATAGAGTTTAAAGTGTTGTCTCAAATGCAAACATTTTTAAGATTTACAGCTATGTAAGAGTCCTCACCTAGTTCCCAAAGTTATAGGCAGTCAATCTAAGAGACGTTGCAACAATTGTTGCAACCCCCCTAAAAATAAGCAGTCAAGTCGGAGACTCGCAGCGCATAAGTTGAACTGTCGATTGGCGGCTTATGCAACATGTAAGCGGCTTAAAAGTGCTCCAACGGATGACCAGCTGGACACCGCACTCTGGATGACCTTCACTTGCCAGCGCCATGGTGGGGTGGGGGAAGGGGGGCGTTATTACTCTTGATACACATACGCCACATAAGCCAGCTGCAACAACGCAGCAGCGATTTCTGTTTTGTTTATTGTTTTTTGTTTGTTGTGAATTTCCTAAGAAACTCAACAATGCTGTCAACGTCTCGAAAACTGCATTTCGCTCTGCATGCTAAGCAGCAGCCCTGCGCCCTCCCCCCGCGCGCCCCCTCTCTGTGTATACATATATGTGGCTATATCCGCATTATCTGCATACAACAGCGACATCAATGGCAACAATTATTATAATAATAATCATAACAACATCAACAATATAAACATAAAACATTCACATCGGCGTACATCATTTTACATTGTGTGCATACATTTTTTTGTATATACCCTGTAAGCAATTACACATTTAGTGGGAATTTATATATATATATATATATATATATAGAAAATAGTTCATTTTAATAATGCAAAATCTGCCTTGCAATGGGTCTAAATATTATTTATTTGATTTAGTTATTTATTGATTAATTGAATATCGAAAAAAAAGCAGTCGGAGAAGAAAATCGACAAATAAGTGAATTATAATAAAGTTAATAATTAGAGCTAATAATTATATTTAAAATCTCAAATTATAAAATTAAAAGTTATATTCGGGGGGGTATTTAAAATGTAAATTATAGCCCAAAGCTAAATGTATTGTTTTCTTTTCGCATTTTTTATAATAATAATGATGATTTTCGTGTTCATTAAATCCATACAATTAGCCAGCCAGTTTTGCCCGGATCAGCTCAATGTATGTATATATGTAGATATATATATATATATATATATATATATAGGCTAAATTCATAAATTAGCTTTGAGGCATTTTGAGCCTGTGCACAGGGTATCTGCTAGTCAAGCATACTCCGCACTGATTTCATTGTTGCTGTTGTTGTTGTTGTCCGGTTACTTTGTTGTTACTTGGCTGAGAGACGAGACCTTGATTATGTGCTGCTGACACGTACAACATGTTGAAGTCTGTTCGCAAATCGCTGGCACACGTTATTTGAATGTGGTCTATGTGGCACTTGGGGCACAAATAATTACGATCTTGCCTCAAGTTGTCGCATGTGGCATGTGGCATGTGGCGTGGCTATCAATTGATCAGCTCACCCGCTCACCATGTGCATCCTCCTGAAAACGCCTACTGCTTCTCCTCCACCGTCTCCTGCTCCTCCTGCGCCTCCAACTCCTCCATCGCTGTTTTAATGGACTTGCATTGATGGTCGGCCCCAAAAGAACTTTGGCCAAATCTCAGCTGTGGCAAGCAGCAAGCAGCAGGGCAGCTGTCAATGACCAATAAATTCGTTTTGCGACTCTTGTCTGCAATGGTGGCATGTGCGGCAAGTTATGGACATGTGGCATGTGGCACTCATTGGCATTTGCAGGGGCCCCAAAGGCGATATATATATATATATATGTATATATATGTTGGCAGCATGGGGCATGAGGCATGTGTGCTCTATCTACCGCCGCTGCCAGTCGCCATAAAGCTTGAGGAATGCGTCTTATCAATAGCCAGACAATCTCAGCAGCAACAACAACTGGCTGGCAGCTCAAGGATAACAGCAGCAACAGCAGCTGAAGCTTTAAGTCTTGCCAGCTGCGCCTGCTGCCAATTGCCAGCTAATTTATCATAATTAAAGCCGCTTTACAAATGCACCCAAAGCAATCAGCCAGCCAGCCAGTCAGCCAGGGAGTAAGCACTCCACTAAGCAACGAACGGAACCAAGGCAGGAAAAAAGAAATGAAGTAAGGAAGGAAGGAAGGAAGGAAGGCAGGCAGGCAGGAAGGAAGGTGGTGCAAAGTGAACGGTTTGAGAAGCTCGAGTTAACTAACGAGCCTGACACAATTTCCACCAAGTGTCGGTGTCGCCTTTGTAAATGTGTGCATGTATATATGTGTATGTGTGTGTTTGTGTGTGTGAGTACTGAAGGGATTCACACACACAGGACAAACCGCTGTGAGCTTGCAATGTGCAATAGAATAGCAGTAGAAAATAATGACAAATTTGCAAGTAAATCTAGATTTATGAAATTCCTGAATGTACCACAATAGTATAAAACAAGTAGTTAGCTAATAGAAAAGTGATATATGTATATAATTTTCTATATTTATAGGAATAAAATTAATGAAAGGCAAAGAGAGCTGCTCAATTTAATGAAAATTATTAAAATGCATATATAAACTGAAATAGAGAAATAGAGAAAATGCAGCGACTAACTGGGAATATATGTTCTCATATATCATATTAAGTAAATTATACTAACCAATAACTCTCACAATTTCTTTAAAATAGTATTGAATCTATATCGGATACTATCTATCAACAGCAAGTATTTCAATTGAGAAGTTCTTTTGACATGATTTTAGTATACCAACAATTAATTTGTGCTGTGCACATACGGCCATTGGCCACTGTACGGCTGTCAGGGCTAGTGGCTTCCTGGTACACGCATAATGGAAATGATGTCAAGTGTTGAAAGTCCTCCGCTGCGCGCAGGACGAGAGGATAACAATGCCATAGAATGCCGAATGCGCTGTGTGACATATGTGACTCTGAATAGGTAGATTGTAGATTGTATGTTGTCAGTTGTGTGTTGTGAATTGAGTGCGGATGTCGTTGACGCCATCAAGAGCTGGCGTTGACAGCTCCCCCCCTTGGAGTGCCTTGAGAGTAGCGTGCTCTTAATTCGAATGAGAGACAAGCAAAGCTTGCCTTAAATGGCATTTTGCATAATTGCATTTGCAGGCGTAAAACTCATGATTTTTGAGCAAACAAATTGCACGGCGAAATCCTTGGCACAAGCGGCGTATGCGTAATTATTTAACGTGTTTGCCTTAAAACGTTAAAGTAAGCAAAAAAAAAAATAAAAGCATTAACACAGAAAAAACAGAAAATTATTAAATTAATTAAATACATTAAGCGAATGTTGCTGCTGCTGCTCTGCTGCTGCTGCGCGTTAAGCGTTGACCAAATTTGTTCACAAATTAAAAACAAAGCGAGCGCTGCGCCCACGCGTTTTGAGCGCGTTTTGTGCGCGGTTTTTATTTTTTTTTTTTGTTTTTTTTTAGCTTACCAAAAAAGGCAGCGATCATCAAATGTTTGTGTTTTTGTTTTTGCTTTTTGCGTGTTTGCTAAGACGCATTAACAATTGGCACATTTAACGGAAGTTATTGATGTAAATTTGTGAAATGAGGAAAGCTGTTAAATGACAAGCATACAAAATGCTAAAATCTTGCAAAATATTTAAATACAGTCATAACTACGCAATAACGGACTTGGCATTAGAATTGTATAATAAACATATGGGAATAAAGAAATCATTTTTTTTTTATTTTTCATTTTATTTGTGCTTTATTCCTGTTTATTGTGCTTTATTCCTTTTCTATTTGTGCTTTATTTATTATATATAGATTTTCATGAAAGCTAATGGTATATAATAACAGTTTTTACAGAGTTAAGCAGAGGCCTTTAAATGAAATATATACATGTTATGTTATATAACAATATGTAATCAACAAGAAAAACTTTGATTTTGAAGAAATAATTAGAAATGTGCTGCTGCTATCAAATGAAACCAATTACATTATGACGAAAAATGATTGCAAAGCTGAAAGTTGCTCAAAATTTTACCTAAAAAGTACACAAAAATGTTGATATCAAAAAAAATCACAGCTTTAATTTGTATAGAAAATGTGTACCTTAGAGGTTTATCATAGTGAGGTTTGGCTGTGTTGCATTATTTAAGTATATAGAAGTACTTAAGCTGAGATAAATACTTGCCAATAAAAAACGATTTGACAGTTTGTTGAGATCAGAAATTCCGTTTTGAAAAAAAGAGAAGAAACAAACGTAATCGGTCAGATTTGACTATATTTAGTTTGCAGATTGTTTTGGAGAGAGATGTTTTGGCAAACGTTTGACTCTTCAAGTTCAAATTCTATTGCTGTTGCATTTGCATAAAGGCACAGCAACAACAGCAGACACTGTGCGTCATGCGATGTTGCTGATGTTGTTGTTGTTGCTGCTGCTGCTGCTGCTGCTACTGCTGTTAGTTCTTTTGGCCTTTGTCGACGACGCGACGCGGTCTGGGCAATTTAATTGTCACATTAGTGAGGAGCCAGGCATCAAATGGGCGACACAGCTCGGGGGCAATGTGTCCATGTCTAGTTAGTCACCTTAAGGGCAACTATTTGCCTGCCTGACAGCAGCCAGCAGCCAGATGATTTTACTCGACTGCAATCCACAAGCACACACACACACACACACACACACACACACACACACACACACACACACACACACACACATACACATACACAGCAGACTTGAGGCGACTCGCGGCCACTCTTCGGTTCAATGCACCCGGTTGCGCTAAAAGCAGCAGCAACAACAGCAACTGCAGCAAGCACTTAAACCGCACTTTGTCGTCATCCGCATCCTTGTCATCATCATCGTCATCGTCATCTTCATCGTCGTCGTCGTCGTCGTCGTCTGTCAAAGGCAAAAAAGATTCTTCAGCTGCCTGTTAAAGTGCTGCCAAAGCCTGCAAAATGTTATTGTGCGCGCGCTAGAAAGTTAGTCTAAGGGAAGTGTGTTGTGTGTGGGGGGAGTGGAAGTTAAGGGAGGGGGGAGGGGGGTTTGTATTGGGTGCAGTGTTGTGTTTGGTAACAGTGAGTGCCTAGCTGCTGAGTGCACTTTGCCAACTACCAAATGCATTTCTTCACCCACACGGAACAGTTGTCAGCTGTCTCCCTCTCGCTCTCTGCCGCACTCACTGCCTCCCTCCCCCTCTCTCCCACTGTCACCTTCAAGCTTGCCGCCTCAACCTCGTCTCAGCTGAGAGATGTCATTTGCCGCTTTTGGGCAACTAGAGCTGCAACTTGCTAACCTTTTGGCAAATTGGCAGCAGCAACTGTTGCTGTTGTTGTTGTTGGTGCAACACCCGCCTAGTAATTTGCACCTTGTTAACAAATGCAATTTTTTATTTGTTTTTTTTTCCGCTCATTTGCAATACAAATTTGCGCAGTGTGACATTGTTGTTGCTGTTGTTGTTGTTGTTGTTGCTGCTGTTCCGTTTGGGTGGGCGACACTCGAATTTGTATACAATAATGCATTTAAATGTTTGTGCGTGAAATTTGCACTTGCCAAACATGAAAATAGTTTGATTTTTGTTGTATTTTTGTATTCTGTATTTTGTATTTTTGCTGTTGCCCAAAACTGACCCGCACAAGAATGTGTAAACAAGCCAAATGCGTTGTGGTCTCAATTGGTGGTCCAAACAACAACAGCAACAACAACAGTCAGATCAAATCTAAATACAAAAGCAACAAAAAGCATGCAGACTAAATGCACAGACTTCAAAGGTGTGGGTGGTGTCGTTAGGGGGGGGGGGGGGGTTCTGTTTATTCAATTGAGAAAATAAACAAAAGACGATGCTGATGAAAGATGGATGGATGAAGATGAAGATGTAGATTAAGATGAAGATGAAGACGCAACCAGTGCAACACTTCAAAACTGAGTAAATTGTGAAAATCGAGTGACTATCGCATAAACTATCGCAGCGAAACGATAGATATTGCAGAATTGTTTAGTTGGATTGAAAGTATATATAAAAAGCTAGTGCTGTTATTTATAATTATATATTATATTATATTATAGTCTAATTATAATATTTTAAATATCTCACGCTTAAACCACAAACCCTAACTTATGGAATTTTGCCTGCTACCAAGTTAAATAACTTAAACATTAATTTCATTGATTAAAGCTAATAAAAATGTTTATTTTGCATTTTATTGCCATTGGTATTACATAAACTAATTAATTGCACATGTCATTTTGCAAGTACATTCCAAGAGAATTACTCAAGTCATGCATATATCGATAGTAGCTGCTCTCTTCTCCTCTCCCCTCCCCTCCTCTCCTCACCTCACCACTTTTTGCCAGCAGCCACACAATTTGCATTCTTCGTTAAAGTTCTTTGATCTGCATTAATAACAACAACAACAACAACAACTCGTTGCTGATTTCAGAACGCTCTGTCAAATATCTGCTTGCCCCTGCCCCAATCAACTACCCCACCCCCTACCTGCCCCGCTGCCACATGCGACTGGACATCCAAACAAACAACGAAAATTGTGCAATCATTTTGCTGCTCCATTCGAACCCATTCGATGCCCAGCGGCGGCAGCGGCGAATGTAAATATTAAGGCAGCTTGCGCAAATCTTTTCATTTCGCCCACCCACCCCCGCTTCAGCTACTACTCAATCCCGCCGATCCCCCTCCACCACCCCGCCTCAGCTCCAAAAGCGGCACAAGACACGTGCGAGCGCTGCGCGTTTTGTGCGCGTTTTTAAACGCCACCTTATTTGGCCGACTCGGTTTGGCGAATTGACAACTGTGCGTCACAAAGATCAAGCCAAACAATGCCTTGTATGTATGTGCCTGGCGAGAGTTCCACTGTAGCCAGATATATATATATGATGGTTTGACAATCTGAATCTCGCTCGAATCGATCGATCGCTGTCGCTGCCAAAGCTGACCATTTTAGAACACACACTCGATAGTCAAATTCACACTCGACACAGCACAGTGGGTCATTTTCAATGTTTTCGCGCTGAAAATATGCAAACGGCTTAAATATGAGTTTAAACTATTAATATGAACACTAAAAACCATTTAAATAATATATAATTGCATAAAGTTTATTTAACATGGTTTAGATGGGGTTATCAGAGGTATTCCCTGATTCACAAGTAGTACAGTTACATTTTGAAAGTTCTTTGCAGCGTTTTTTTTTGTCTGTTGGCTCCAAGATTGTTGCACTGTAGCGATTTAATGAACCATTAAAAAAGGGCAACGAGCGTGGGAGTGGCCGGCCAAACACACCGTTGACCAACCATGAACTCACACACACACACACATACAGTGAGAGATCTATGCATGTAGAGTAAACCCGTTAGCCGGAATGCGCCCTGTGACAAGGCTTTTAGGCTAACCTTTAAAAGTTCACTAGCCAGCTGCTGCTGTTGTTGCTGTTGTTGCTGCTGCTGTTGTTGTTGCTGTTGTTGTTGCTGCTGCTGTTGCTAAGAACTGCTGCACGCCCACACACACACACCTCATCCTCATTCTCACCCTCGCCCTCGGAGCCATCTTCAGTTAAGCGCTTCAGCTGCGTCATCTGGCAGCAGCAACAACAACAACCACAACAACTGTCTTACGTAACTTAAGTTTATGAGCCATCGGCAGCAACAACTAAAGACCTTGCCCAATTAGTCTGCTGCTGCTGTGCAAAAAAATAGTAATTTAATTAAAATAGCAGCAGGCAGAAGCAGAGAACTGTAAATGCACCTGCAAGCTGCAAGCTGCACGGAATGTTGACAAGGCTTGGCAACATGTTGCCAAAGTCAGATGCAAATGTTGCTGGCGCTAATTGAATAGCCCTGGCTCTAGTTGCAGTTGCAGTTGCAGTTGCCTGCAATCTGCCAGATAGCCTGTTGACCGCTGTCTGTTGTCTGTGCCTCACATGCGTCTTCATTGCGTGGCAAGGCACAAAATATTTCACTTTAATGGCCATAAACCAGCAGCCGCCAGCCCAGTCAGGCCAGGCAGCCACAACTTGGCCTCAAGCCCAGCGACACATTTGACAATTTGTGAACGTTGCTGCAGGGGCAGCTACCACTACTTAATGCCAACTACTTCGCGGCGTCGTCTCGCATGTGTGCTGCCATTGGGGGTGGGGTTGGCTGTGGAGTTGCCTGCAAGAGGCAGGCCGGGCACGCAACAATTAGAAAACCAGTCCGTGTGAAGGCGACGACAGCCTAGCGCTGCTTACATCTACACTCGTATATCGTTCAGTTTGACATACCCTAAACTGCCATCGGGTATAGCAGGCAATCGCTGCTCCTTTGCCGAGCAGTTGACCCTCAAATAATACAAGGAATAGCTTTTCATTTGGCCATCTTTCAACTGACATTAGAACTTTAATGTCATGCAGTAGCAATGTCATCATTTTAGAAATCTATCTAAATTTCATATATAATTTTAGAGTTTCAATTAAAAAAAGCACATCTCAGATTAGTTTTATTTAACGGTTTTTTGTTTGATGTATTTTTTTTATTTTTTTTGTTAGACAAAAACAGCTTTTACATTTTGTTAAAGTAATCATTTGTTAATCATTGAGAACTTACAAATTTTGCTTCATTTATTGAACATCAATAAAATACTAATAAATTTTAAGTCATTAACTGTTTTTTGTGCAATAATATTTTTTTTTTTAAGCAAATTAGCTTTTATATTTTGTTAAAGTAATCATTTGTTAATCATTGAGAACTTACATATTTTGCTTCATTTATTGAACATTAATAAAAACTGTTAAATTAAAAAAAAAAAAGTGAATTAAACTGAATTTGCATTTAATTAATGAGAATCGACAAGTTCAAAAGAACAGCGAGTTAGTTATCGATTTTTAACGATTTTGGGTGATCGATAAATAGAAATAAACTTGATTTGAATATTTATATAAATATATATATATATTTAATTGATATAAATATTTAATGGCATCGAAGTAGTCTTCTACTCTAATTATTAAGTACATGCTTTTGGCTACAGATAGGGTATACAAATGTTGTTGTGGTGTGTGAGTGTGTATGTGTGTGTGTGTATGTGTGTGTTTTGGCGCACAAGTTACTTCATAGCTGATTCTTGTTAGAAGAGATGTCGTCTGCTGGAGGCTTGCGTGATGCGTCTTCAGCATGTTTTGCCGCTGTCTGTGGCAGCTCCTGAGCTGCAGCTGAGACTTGAGACTTGAGACTGGATACTGGAGATTGGAGACTGGAGCTGGGGCTCTAGGTCTGGGTCTGGGTCTGGGTCTGGAACTGGCCAACTACTTACTGACTTATTTGGTATGCTAGATTTGTCGCTGTTGTTGTCATTGTGGTCGATGTTGTTGTTGCTGCTGTTGTTGCTGTTGTTAGTGGTTGCCGGAAGCGCAATTGCTTCATTATGGCACGTACTTTGTCAAAGGCGTTTCGACGACGCGACTTTGACGTCCCAAACTGCTCCCCTCTGCCTCGCCGTCCGTCCGTCCGTCCGTCTCCTCTCTGCTCTCCTCTCTGCTCTCCTCTGGTCTTGTCCCGTCTCATGTCTTACCAATTCCGTTCTTCGATTAGTCGTTGAGTCACGTTGGATGATGTCGTCTCATAGTTGTGGATGTCGCTGGCCGACAATTGGGCAATCTTTTATGAATGAAACTAAAGGCGCGTGTGGGCCGTCAGTTGCCAGTTGCCAGTTGCCAGTTGCCAATTGCCGGTTGCAGCCAACTGCAGCTGGTCCGGTTCGGTTAGCCAAAAAAAAAACAAACTAATCGGTTTTTCAATTTTATTTGCTTTTCTATTTGCAGGGGCAAATTCGCGGCTGTTCGACGGGCGATACACAAGAATAGCGGTTTGCATTTCGCTGCCAAATTCCTGAAGCGACGCCGACGCGCCCAAAGCAGCGACAAGGAGATCAAGCACGAGATTGCCGTCCTAATGCTATGCGAGGGCGAGGACAACATTGTCAATCTGAATGCGGTGCACGAGACGCGCTCCGACACCGCCCTGCTCCTGGAACTGTAAGTATCGATGGTGATAATCACAACTATCATGATTATGGCTGGCCATTTATAAGTGGGTTACATTGTGGTTTGAGGCACATCCTCAACTGTCTGCGACAGACGTATCTGACATCTGCAAGGCCGGATACACGAAACTCTCAGGATTCGATTATTTGTTTCGGTTTGATTGACTGACTGACTGATTGATTCTTAATAAACTCAAACTCATTTTGCACAGTAGTTTCCTCTCAAAGTAAGCAATGCGTAACTTTTTGCTATTTAGTTAAACGGATATCAAAGATATATGTCAAAATTCATGTAAAAAGAAGCTGAGAAAAGTTAAGTAACGAAAGTGAAAATCTACATGCAATATTAATTCAAATTATGCAATAACCACTTGCTGACAAATTAGGGTCTTAGGTTGCGTAAACTCCAAGGATTCGATTTCATCCGATTGGCTTTTAACTAATTTGTAAAGCAAAATATATTCGAATTTTCTAAAAAAGAGTGGAAAAATGAGTGGAAAACCAACCGCTAGAAATCAGACATACTCTAATATATATATATATATATATGTATATATAATATATACCAATACTACCCTCTATCCAATAACCAATGTAGGGCCACTGGCGGAGAGCTGCAAACGATATTGGACAACGAGGAGTGCCTGAGCGAGGCGCAGGCTCGTCACTGCATGCGGGAGGTGCTGAAGGCGCTGAAGTTCCTGCATGATCGCTCCATTGCCCACTTGGATCTAAAGCCGCAGAATATACTGTTAGCTGGTGAACGCATTGAGGGTGAGTTGGTGTTGAGTGGAGGCATTCACTAGACATGTGGCTAACATTGTTTTTGTTTTTCTATTGCAGATGGCCTCAAGCTGTGCGACTTTGGCATCTCGCGCGTCGTCTGCGAGGGCATCAATGTGCGCGAAATGGCCGGCACTCCGGATTATGTGGCACCGGAGGTGCTGCAATATGAGCCACTGTCGCTGCTCACGGACATTTGGTCGGTGGGCGTGCTGGCGTATGTGCTGCTGTCGGGCTTCTCGCCATTTGGCGGCGACACCAAACAGGAGACCTTCCTCAATATCTCACAGTGCGCTCTCACCTTTCCCGACAATCTCTTTGGCGGCGTCTCTCCGGCGGCTATCGATTTCATTCGCCGCGCATTGCGAATTAAGCCAAAGTAAGTTGCACTCTCTCTCTCTCTCACACTCTTTAACCTGTCTGTCTTTGTAGCGATCGCATGACTGCCGCCGGCTGCCTGGAGCATGTCTGGCTAAAGGATGAGTGCTCTTTGGATAGACAAATCTATTTGCATGCACAGCATGATGCTGATTTTGTGCAGGATGATGAGGACGATGACGAGGACGTCGATGATGATGAGGAGGACGTGGAAGAGGACGATGAGGAGGAGGAGGAGGAGGAGCACGATGTTGAGGAGCAGCAGCAGCAGCAGCAGCAGCAAGAGGTACAGAATGTTACACAGCAACAACAGCAACAGCAGCAGCAGCAACAACATAGCAGCACAGCAGCAACATCAGCCAGCAAATCCACGCACAATGGGCATAGATCACACTCGAGCTCCAAAATACCAATAGCGACCAACAGCAGCAACAGCAGCAACAACAGCAGCAACAAGCTGAGCGCGAGCACAGAGACAACGACAGCCATACATACACTGCCGCAATCGTTGAGCATGTCACTGGCAACAACACCAACGAAGCCCACACAGATTGTGACGCCGACGCGACGGGCCTCCGATTCGGATAAGGAGAACACGTATACGGCGACGTTTGTCAAGATACCGGTGGCCAGCACGGCAACCATACAGATTGGCAGCAATGGCTTGGAGGATGCAACGGTGATTGCCACAATGACATTATTTCCGGATGCGCCCACCACCCCCAAAGTCATACGCAAAACGCCCGCAACCGAATCAAGTTCGGCAACATCGGTGAAAGCGCTCGTGAAGAAATTTCAGCTGGAGGAACTAGAGGCGCACCATTCGCCCCACGGCTCCAATTCGAACATTGCCCACACGTCCGCCAATACGCCACTGCAGCTGCAGCAGCCGCGCAAATGCTCCGTGCCCAGCATTGTGGCACTGCCAGTAGCAGCAGCAACCAGCAGCAGCAGCAGCAACATGCGTCGCAGCATTAGCGGCACTTGCAGCAACAGCAACAACAGCGGCAGCAGCTGCAGCAACGGTGGACGACGCGCCTCGGAGCCGCTAACGGCCGTGCACAAGAAGCAGAACAACAACATCAGCCCCAACTCCATTGCCAGCAACAGTAACTGCAGCAGCAGCAGCAGCAGCTCAGGATCTAGCACCAGCAGCAATGCAATCGCTGGCTGCAGCAGCAGCAGCAGCAGCAGTAGCAGTAGCAACAACAGCAGCACAGCACTTCTGTTAAACGGACGATTGCCGACATCAGCGCATCATTTGCATCATCATCATATGCACCATCATCATCACCATCATCATCATCATGTGGTGATTGCCGCCAAGAATGCCGCTGCTGCCGCCACCAACAACCTCAGCTTGGATCAGGGCATCATCTGTTAGCTAAGGGCCAGCCGCGTGCGACGCAATGCCAAAAGTTTCTTTCACCGCTTCCTTTGCTGCATGTAGCAGTGCCTGAACGTGTAGGCGTGGTCAGCGCCCTAGCTGGTCTACTAGGGGGCAACTGTTGCTGTTTTGCTCAACAGCAACTGCAACTGCAATTGCAATTGCTAAGGGCTGCCGATGATGCCGATGCCTGCACGTTACGGAAGTTTTGTTTGATTTTCAGTTTCTTAGTTAATGTTATTAGCAACTAGTTGATCTAAAAGAAAAAAGATGAGGAGGAAAAAACACACACACACCACTGTACCACACTGTACCACAATGTACCACAATGTACCACACTGTACCACTAACCCAGCCGATTTCCCAAGTAACCTACATACTGTTTAAGATAATCTGCATACAAACATTTACATATACATATATACATATATATATATACACATATATGTATGTTGGATATCGAGTATTTTGTAAGAGTTGCCGTTATCATTGGATTTGTGCGGTTAAATTAATCATGATTCAAGCGTGTGAGCGAGATGCGAAAAAGAGCGATAGAGATAGAGAGAGAGAGAGAGAGAGGGAGAGAGGGAAAAAGCGCCAAGTAGAGAGTGAGAGAGAAAGACTATACTTAGCAACATGATGCTCAAGCTATCTTAGCTAGAGGATCATGTTGCTAGCTTATACGCTTTCTCTCTCACTCTCGCCTTAGCGCTCCAAGTTATTTAACAAAAACAAAAACAACAACAAACAATGTTGAAGATTTGAGACATATCAGTCGTCGTGTTTCTGTGTGTTCTTTGTGTGAAATAGTTTGTTAAATCGATAGGCAACGTTTCTCATGTTTCAACGAATTCAAAATATGTCAATTCTGGAATTATAAAAAAAATATATATATACATACATACATATATCGTCTGCATAGCATAAATTATTATACAAATTATACAACTTAACATTATACATATACCAAAAAAAGAAAGAAAGAAAGAAAAAAAAACGACAACAGCACGAAACAAAATTCAACAATATTTGTTGTTTGTGAATTGTATCTGAATGTCTGTTCTTTTTTTGTTTAGCTTTTTCGGTAGAAATCAAATTTACTAATGTTGAGCGCCATTTGGTAATTGTTTGTTACATGATTCACAGCATAATGCATTCATACACTTATAACCAAATGTTTACATACACACATAAATACATACATACAAATGTAGTAGCAGTTGTTCGCATTGGTAGTGAAAAAGAAAAGAAAAGAAAAGAAAAGAAGAAAACAAAATAAAAAATTAATTGTTCAAGAGTTATGCATATGAGCATACCAATAAATAAATATACATATATAGAGAATGTTATCAGAAATTGGAAAAAAAAACAAAATGAAAGAATTAAATCGAATTGTTAATTGTGCGTTTGTGTGTGTTCATTACATAAATATCGCCTATAGTATACTCTGTACTTGTCCCATACATGCATGGATACAAAACTTGTCGTTCTACTATTACTACTATATATACATATATACATATATATTATATCGGAAATGTTGCCCAACTATTAGGTTTTCAACAATTTACTTTTGTTTAGCTATTACCACAACTTCATTTCTCTCTCTTCCACTCCTTCCCTGATTCTCCCATTCGGACCATACTTACCTTACTTATTTTTAATTGCAAACCTTCAAACCAATCGGTTTTTGTACATACTTATGTATTTCAACGCCCAGACGTGAACAAATATATATATATATATATATATCTATATTTATATATGTATATTTATTCTTTTCGCATAGGAAAAATACTTAAATCCATCAAGTTGAGTATGCATTGTATTTATTAGGAAAAGTTTTTTTTTTTGTGTGGTCAACAATGGTCAGTTAATTGTTAAAGAGCATACATAATTTATATTAATTTCGAGTAATTGCGCGCCCTTTTTATTTTTATTACCATTACAAAATAATTGCGTAAACATAATTCTCTTATTTAAATAACCTTATACCACATTATTTTTTTTTTGTTTTTTTTTTGTCTTCGTTTACTGTATATTAGTAGTTAAATGCAAGAGCGCAGCAACAATTATAAGGAAAATATAACAACAGCAAGGAAACGCTAAAAAAGCAAAAACAAATTCGTGAACATTTTGCGTTTTATTTCATAGTAATTTTAATTCACTTTTTGTGTTTAGAGAAAAAGGGAAAATATGAAGAGAAAGAAACAAAGATGAAAATTCTATATTATATTATTAAATATAGTAATTATTTTATAGATAACTAATTTAAAATATATTCAATAAAATTTAAAAAAAAAAACACATATATATCCAATTGTTTTGATCATTGCAAGCGGCATCAGTATCCGATTAGTTCAGCATAATTGATGGGTATCTGATAGTTGGCATGCACGCCACTAAATCTGATAACCCAACCGATGCCATCGTAGTTGACCGACTTGTGGAATCGCACATATAGCTGACTGCGTGTGCTCATATAGACGCGGGGCCTATCCTCGCCGCAGAAACGACGCATTTCCTGCAGCTCGCCCGCCGCGTCCTCCTCCTGAACCAGCAGGTAATCCGTGTGGCAGGTGGCTTTCGAGCCCAGATTGAAAACTGCAAGCATATAAGTAAATAAATATAAAATATGAAATATAAATATAATAATAAATACTCACATTCAAAGTTGAGCATAACACGCTTATTGCTCGGCACACGGACGCTCCAACGGCAGTCGGAGTTGTTGCGCACGTTCTGCGGATAGAAGGGATTGGAGAAGATGCCCTCGGTGTTGTACAGCTGGCCACCGCAGCCGGGACCATTCTCCACGGGCGACGCAATATACGTCATGTCAAAGTTGTTGAAAAAGCTGCCCGTCTTGAAGTGCAGACGCAGCTGATTGGTGGTGGTGAAGAGACTCTTTCCGGCATCCAAAAAGGCGCACGCACGCTGCAGCGATTTGTTGCTGGCCTTGTCAAAGACCTCCACGTACTCCACATCACAGTCGGATGAGCCAAAGACCACCTCGGCATAGTAGATGCTGAGCGTGTGATTCACGGGCGCCACAATGTTCACATCGCAATCGATTGTCTCCGACAGCTTGATGCGACCCTGTACGCCATCGTAGGTGAACTGGCAGCTGGCATCCGGCTGGACAAGGATGCGGAAGCCTCGCTTTGTAACGTTTCCATTCGTGCGGAACTTGATGTACACCTGCTTCGAGTTGGGATAGTAATCATCTGGCAGACCGTTGCCACAATAAACGTGATCCGTGGCAAAGTCCATCACCCCATTGCCATATCCCTGCTGCATCACCTGCGAATCCTGTGCCCGAGACAAACAAATGGGAGGAGAGTAAGCATTGATATTCGAGCTAGAGCTGGGAACTGGGCTAAGGATGCGTTGTTCTTACCTCGCTATTGGATATTTTGATAAAATCGGAAACACAGCTGCCCGTCGCATTGGGCGCCTCCAAGTCGAGAGCGACGAACTTTAGATGCACGGATATTTCGCTGTCGATCTTCCACAGGCAGAGCACGTTGTTGTCGTAGTTGCCCTGATCGTTGAGCGGCGAACGGATCTCGAAGGGCTCTTTGCCATCCAGCTTGATCAAGGGATTGCCGCACTGCAGCGGCCGGGCCGTGACGACCACCTCGAAGCCGGTGTCGGTGATCTGATTGTCGCTGACGAAACGCATGAAGAGGGCGTGCCGCGAGGCGCTCAGCTTGGGCGGCAGATTCTGGCCACAGAAGCGTCCAATGTCATCGGCAAAGGGACCGGCGCCGTCACGCAGCTCCAAATAGTCGGCCGTGCAGCCCGTCGATGCCTCCACGTGAAAGCTGCGGAACTCCACGCTGATCTGTGAGCCGGCGCTGGCCTGGAAGACAAAGCTGCAGTCCAGATTGTTGGCATAGGTGCCGCCAAACTTGCTGAACGTATAGCTGGCATTGTGCTCGCCCAGATAGATGTGCTCATCACAGTTGGGCATGGTGCGCACCAGCGCCCGGAAGCCGCGCGACGGATCCCGATCATCCGTATAGCTGTGTATCAGCGCCCGATTGCTGGATATATGCAGCGTGGGCAGCTCATCGCTCAGATGGCCACAGAAGCGGGCCAGGCGACGCTTCTCATCCGGCACGGGACTGGCGAAGACCTCGACGCCATCGTAGTCGCACTGCTGATAGCCGGACTCAAAGTCCAGCAGCTCAAACTTGATGGTAAACTTGTGTCCCTCCGGCGCCGTCAGATTCCAATAGCAGTCGCTGTTGTGCGGCATCAGATTATCCTGATGTTGGCGCGGCGACTCCACCAGCTGCGTGGTGTTGACGATGCCGCCACACAAGCTGGTGCTATACTCCAGCTGGAAGCCGTGACCGCTGAACGTGTTGTCCGATCGCAGGATCAGATTGATCGAGCGCTGGGCACGATAGGCGTGCCGCTGCTTGACGCCGCACAGTATCGCCTCCTGCGTCCGATCGCCGTTGTCCCGTGTGGTCACCGTCACGTTGTCGAAGAGGCAGGCACTGAATGGCGAGCGCTCCAGATCGAATTCCAGGAAGCTCACCATCACACCCGTCGCCTGCTCATCCAGCGGCTTGAAGGTGTAGTTGCAGTAGATATTCTTGCCATAGCCTTTGGGATAGCCCGGACTGGTCAGCAGCTGCGGCTCGGCAGTGGCGGTGAGGATTCCGCCGCAATTGCGCTCGAAGCGGGCGGTGAAGCCGTCGCCGGTAATGTCGCCATCGGAGCGAAAGATCAGACGCATCTCGGAGCCGGTCGAGTTGATGTAATCCGGCGGATTGCGACCGCACAGCTGCTGCTGCAGATCCGTCCAGTTGCCAGCCGCGTTGCGCTGCTGCACCCGCAGATAATCTTTGGCGCAGGCGACGCTATCCTCAATGTAGAAGCGGCCCAGGAAGGTGAGACCAATGTGAAAGCCCGGCTCCGCCTCAATCTCCCAGATGCACTCCACATTGTTCTTGTACTGCTCACTGAAGTCGATCTGGCGATACGGATAGGTCAGCCGTCCGCCGCACCCGCTGCCATATTTCACCGTCACATTGAAGGTGGCATTGCGCTGCACATTGGCCGTGGACGCCGCATGGTACTCGACGAACAGGCCACGCTCCACGACCAGATTGACGGCCGTCGCCTGGTCGCAATAGCGACCCAGCAGCGGTGAGTTCTGGTCCGGACCGCTGTAGAGCAGCAGATAGTGCATGTGGCAGTCGCCGCCCAGATTCACCGCCACCGACACCTCCAGCTGCACATCCTGCGGCGACAGTGGATCCTCTGCGGCCTGATCCGGTCCGACCGCCCACGCGCAATTGATCGTCTCGCCGGCGGGGATGTTGCCCGGCTGCATAATGCTTAGATTGTCGCCCGGCTCCAGTGGCACGATGCCACCGCAATGCTGCAGGCTGTAGGCCAGCTCCAGCAGATTCAGCTCGTTCCGGCGATTGCCCGAGATGGTCATCTCAATGGGGAACGGCAGACGCATGCTGCGATTCGAATCAACGGCGGCATCACAGAGGAACAACGGCAGGAGGGGCTCACTCTCGTCTGGTCGCAGCAGCTTGAGGGGCGTCATCACGCGGCAAATGTTATTGTTGATGGTCATGAAGGAGCTGCTGCTGTTGTATTGCAGCACCTGCAAGAGGAGCGTGGTGTTCGCTGGTGGTCGCAGCTCGTAGCTGCAGTGCACCAGGCTGGTGGCATTCGGGCGGGCAAAGTGCAGCGATCCGCTCACATCGAGATCGAGACGACCCCGGCACTCGCTCTGGCCGTAGGCGGTGAAGCGCAGCTTGATGCCGCGATGCTGGCTGAAGGGCAGCAGGAAGGCATCGATGGCCATGGTGTTGTCCGTGGAGATGACCTCGGTGGGCGGATCGTGCGCATAGCGACCAATGATGGACAGCATCTTGTGATCGTTGGCAAACGAGATGCGGCCGCGGAAGCTGTTGACAGTGGCATTGGAGCCACTGCCGGCGCCATTGTCAAAGTCGAGTATCTCGACGCGTACGCGCCGCCCCTTGGGCACCTGGAGGCGCCACATGCAGTGCGTCGGCACACGGACGCCCGCCGGATAGTTGGGCGTTTGCAGCACACCCCGCACCGCATAGATAGTCTCGCCGCAGCGTGCTCCAATGGCGCTGTAGTGCAGCTGGAAGAGCTCATCCGAGTTGAGCTGGCCGCTGGGCATGCGCAGGCGCAGCACAGCCTTGTTGGTCTCGACAAGGAAACTTCTCGAGCTAACGCCGCAGAGATGCAGGCGATCGCTGATCCGCTCCTGGTTCTCCTCACCGAACGGCTCCATCTCCTCCACCTGCAGATGGGTGCCTCTGGTGCAGTTGCCCTGCACATCATGCGGCAGCTGTATCGCATCGAACTTCAGCTCAATGGAGCTGCCCCGCTCCATCTCAATGGTGTAGACGCACTCGATGGGCTTGCCGGGGGCCAGCAGATGCAGCTGCAGCTGATCGGCAGTGGGTGACCGGATGGTGCCACTGGCGCTGTAGTAGCTGCCGCCGCATATGGCCAGCTTGAGCCGCGCCTGGAAGCCGGAATGCGGCTCCAGCACGCCCGTATAGAACTTGATGCGCAGCTCGCTGCCCGAGGAGTAGACAACATCCGGCTTGCGGGCGCCACAGAAGCGTCCCAGCTGCGGCATCAGCTCCGTGCTGCCATCGTTCAGCTGGACAAACTCGCGATCGCAGCCATCATCTTCGTCGGCATCCACCTTGTCATCCGACCGGACGCGACTGCTGGGCGTCAGATCAAAGCTGCCAATGAAATCGACGGCAATGCGATGCTGGGGCGGCGCACTGATCCGCCACACGCACTCCGTGTGCGGATTGGGCAGATTGGGATAGTTGGGTGAGCTGATCAGACGGCTGCTGCTGTTCGTTGGCCCCTCCTCGAGCACAATGTGGCCGGAGCAGGCGTCGCCCAGCTCCTCGTAGTGGAAGGCGGCACGGAAGCGTGGAAAGGCGAATCTCTGGAACTTGATGTACGCCCGATTCGAGCTGGTCACGAGAACATCGGTGATGTTGTTGCCACAGTACTTGCCACGCTCGAGGAACGGCGAATCCTCCGCATACCCATTGCGCACCACAAAGAAATTGCGACACAAATCCAGATCGCTGCCACGTCCGCTGAGGCTCAGCTGCGACTCCGGGAAGGTGATGCGTATCCGTTTGCCCTGCCGGACACGTATCGTCCAGATGCACTCGAGCGCCAACAGCACATTGTTGGACACCAGCTGGGTGATGTTGACCAGGCCACGTTGGCCGGTCAGCTCGGAGCCGCAAATGGTGCGCAGCACGCTGGAGAAGCCCGTCTTATTGATGCTGGCATCCGTGATGAGCCCCAATCGCAGATACGGCCGGCCATGATAGTATCGCTGCGCCTCCGTGTGATTCGGCTGTGCGCAGATCTTCGCCAGCTCCGTCCAGTGCTGCATGTCGCTGCTGCTGGAGATGGTCACATAGTCGGCATAGCAGCCACCGCCGAACTGCTCCAAGTCGACGGTCAGCAGCTGCACGGCCGTGTGCATGGCCGGACTCGCCGGCACCAGAATCCAGCTGCAGTCCAAATTGGAAGCATAGCCCTCCGGATAACCGGGCGACTCGAAGGTAACCAACGAACCGATCGTCATCATCTGTCGTCCGCAAAGTCGCGACTGCAGCTCCGCGGTGCGATTGGAGGCCAACGCCTCCTTGGACAGCCGCTGCCAGTTGAGCTGGAAGGGTCCACGTGTCGCCGTCATATACAGGACATTCGTATTGGAGACCAGCGGCTTGTACGGCTGCGGCACCAGCTGTGCCCCAATGTCCGTATAGCCATCGTAGAAGCGCACATGCTGCTGGTCCACATCCCGCAAATGATTCACATTCAACAGCACCACATACTCCGTGTCGACGGTGATCCGCCAGCTGTACGGCTGACTGCTCTCGAACTTGCTGGGATAATGCGGCGACTCGATGCTGCCTTCCGTGCCATTCAGTTCGTTGTGGTGCTCTGCAATCATACAAGGATATAGTAATCAGCACAACTTGGCAAATTCCTTATAGGACATTGACTAGAACTGGAATGCGCACCCGCATCCTCATCTATTACTTTCAATTTAAGCTTTTACTTTTTCATCCGTAGGATGGACTATTTAAACCATAGAGTTTCACAAAGGAAGGAGTGAGTTTTCCACTCCTTTGCACCTACGAGTTTAAAGACCCTCGGCACCCATACCACAAATTGGAAACTTACTCTAAACTTTCCAAAATATTATGCAAGTGAAAGGAAAACCGTTAACTGTCTTCCACCAGCTAACATCTAAATTTAGTTAAATTTTGTTCCTATGGAAGCAAAAATATATATATAGGTCCGATGTTGATAATGAAATTGGCCAAACTCTAGGAAGTAATACATCAAATAAGTAACTGTTTGACAGTTTGGCAAGATTTGTTAAGATATCTGGCAAGAGTTATTCCTTAAAGAACTCAATGTTTCACGGATTGGTCAAATCAACAACGAAAAAAGGATCCTTGATCAGCCGATAATGGCTATATCGACTCGGCTTGCTGATGCTGATCAAGTATATATATGCTTTAAGAGTTGGGATATGCATACCGTAGTTATAGCTGGCCATGAAGCCCTCGCCGACGACATCGTCATTGCTCTTGAACTTGAGCCAAATGCTGCCCTTGGAGCTGATGGCAGCCGGCAGCTGATTGCCGCAGTAGACGCCAATGAGTGGGCCACGGGCGGATTGTTCGCGCAGCTCCAGATAGTCGTTGTTGCAGCCGTCCGATTGCTCCATGTCCAGCGATTCAATGGTGAGTGCCAGCGAGTTGCCAGCGCTCGCTTCGATTAGCCATTCGCACTCGATGTTCACCGGATAGCTGTCCGGATAATAGGGAGAGGTGAAGCGGCCGACAACGGCATTATATCTGCTGCCGCACAGTGTGTCCATGGTCATGTAGTGACCATCGAACTCGGCGACCAGCGACATCGGCACGCTGATCGTCAGAGCCAATCCGCGCGAGATCACCGCCGGCGGATGGCTGCGACAGAACTGCTGGAGGGGCGTGCCGGTGGCCGTAACACCCTCATAGATCTTGATGCCGTGCGTCATGCAGTCGCCCTCGATCGGATTGCTGGCGGAGGCATCCGCGTGCAGCGCAACGTGGGTGGGGGTGAAGATGATGTGCTTGCTGGGATCGGTGGCCTTGAGCACCCAGACGCAGGTCTCGTTGCGCTGCACCAGGTGCATCAGGCTCAGATACTGGAAGTCCGTCTCGTCGATGGATAGCGTCTGGCCGCACGACTCATGGAAGTGCAGCCGAAAGCCTTTATGCTGCACTGAATCATCCGTAACAAAGCGCACAATCGCCCGATTTGTGGCGGACTCGGTGCGTATCGGAGTCGGTGAGACTTCAAAGGCCCAAACGCACAGCTTGAAGATCTGGCGACCATCGCTGTCATCCAGGCTGTCGCTGTCCGCCCCACCGTCACTGATGCCATCGCTGCCGTCCATATCATAAGCAGCCACATAGTCCCAGGTGCACCCCGAACTCGACTCAATTTGCATATCCTGCATGTCAAAGCTGATCGTGTGGTGCGGCGACACTTCCAGCACCCACTCGCATTCGCTGTTCCGTGGATAATGCATCGGATAGTTCGGTGACATGATGACGCCGCTCTTGGTGTTCAGCTTGCCACCACAGGCTGTTGGAGGATTAAAGACAGGCACAATTTGAGTACATACATATGTATATCGATTAGTTCTGCATCAATCAAGCAGTCAATCAGTCAGTCAGTCACCAGTGTGGCAACGAATTTGTCAATCAGTCAGTCAATCAATTAGTTCTGCGTCAATCAAGCAGTCAGTCAGTCATCAGTGAGGCAATGAATTTGTCAATAAGTCAGTCAATCAATTAGTTATGCATCAATCAAGCAGTCAATCAGCCAGTCAGTCACCAGCAATGACTTTGTCAATCAGTCAGTCAATCAATTAGTTCTGCGTCAATCAAGCAGTCAATCAGTCAGTCAGTCATCAGTGAGGCAATAAATTTGTCAATGAATCAATTAGTTCTGCATCAATCAAGCAGTCAATCGGTCAATCAAGCAGTCAGTCAGTCATCAGTGGGCCAATGAATTTGTCAATCAGCCAGTCAATAAATTAGTTCTGAGTCAATCTAGCAGTCAATCAGTCTGTCAGTCAGTCACCAGTGAGGCAATGAATTTGTCAATCAATCAATCAGTTCTGCTCAATCAAGCAGTCAAACAGTCAATCAATTAGTTGAATTAAGTAGTCGGTTCTTAAGTTACTAAGTCTTCAATCAGGCAGACCTTTGTCAATCAGGACAATTCAACAAAGTGCTACACTTGGGACTAAGGAGGCATCCTTCGAGGGTAATTTGCACTTACAACTCTTGAGGACGCGATAGGTGGCCTCGAAGCCACGTCCGTTGTGGGAGCTGTCGGTAATGAAGCGCACATGGAACATGTGACCGGCGCTCGTCAACGTGAACTTGGTATTGTGTCCGCAGTGGCGCTCATGAGCATCGGCTTCGCGGAAGCTATTGGATATCTGTGGGCGGCAAGGATTAGTCACTGCTGGCCGAGCCGGTGGTGTCCCGAGTGCCGTACTCACCACTAAAGCATCCTTGGTGCAATTGACGCTCTCCTCGATGTCCATGTCCAGCACGGTCAGCTCGATGACCTGGCCAAGCGGTGCGTGTATCAGCCAATAGCACTCCACATCGTTGGGATACATGAGCGGATGCTTGAGCGAACGGAAGGAGCCGCTCTCGCCGCGCAGCTCCTGGAGGCAGCCCTCGACGCGATACTCGAGCCGAAAGTTGATGCTGCTCGTGTTGTGGATGATGGTCAGGGTGTCGCCGCTGACATTGTGCATGCCCAGACCGACAATGGTCACCAGAGTGCCGCCATCGAGCAGATAGAGGCCACCATCCGCATCGGTGGGCAGGCGATTGGAGCGATGATCAAAGTGGGAGACCTCGAGGCGGATGTGATTGCCACGCGGCGGTCGCAGCTGCCAGCTGCAATTGATGGCGCCCTCGAAGAACGACTCGCCATAGTTGAGGCTCTCGATGATGCCCTGCGTGGTGTTGAGCACGATGTCCTGGCAGTCGGCGGTGTAGGACAAACGGAAGCCACGCTCCGCAATGTTAACGTCCGAATGGAAGACGACAGTCGCCTCGTTGGCGTCCATGCGCATGATGCGTTTGTCCTCGTCCGGCATGGAGCACAGAATACGGTAGGCGGCATCCGGCTGGCGACTGTCGCTGCTGCCGCCATCGTAGATGCGCAGATAGTCAAAGCTGCAGTCCTGCAGCTCCTCCATCACCAAGTCCTCGATGACCACACGCAAAATGGAGCCGGGATGCACGCGCACCTGCCACTCACAGTGTGCGTTATGCGAATATGCGTTCGGATAGCTGGGCGAGGTGATGACGCCACTGTTCCCAGTCAGCCGGCCGCCGCAGCCGCTGGCAAAGATGCGCCACGACAGACGAAAGCCGCGAGCGACGGTCACATCATCCGTGTGAAAGTGCACATAGATGTCGTTGGTGAAGCTGGGTATCCGCCGTGGTATGCTGGTGCCGCAGAAGCGGCCGATCAGCGTGGAGTGATTGCTGCCGCCGTTGCGCACCTCCAGCCAATCGCCGCTGCAGTTGTGCGTCGCCTGCAGCTCGAACAGATCCACCAGCAGCTCCAGCTGGCCGCCAAGCCGGGCGCTCAGCTGCCAGATGCAGTCGACGCGGTTGGTATAGTTGAGCGGATAGCCGGGCGAGTTGAGCATGCCGTTGGAGGCGATTATGTGGCCGCCGCAGCTGTCGCGCTCCACGAAGCGATAGGAGAGCTCGAAGCCGTTGGCCGTATCGCTAAAGTCCGACACGAACTTGATGGTCATGATGCGTGCGTGACTGAGCATGTCCTGCGGCACCTCTTCATTGCAGTAGCGTGCCAGCGGCCGGGCCGTGCTGCCGTCGTCCGTGATCAGATCGTCGTAGACCTCCACGAAATCGTAGTTGCATTCCGGGGTGTCCTCCAGCTGAAAGCTGACCCAGTGCAGCAGTATCGCCTTGCCCGGCGGCGCCATAATGATCCAGTAGCAGGTCACATCATTCTGGTACACGCCCTCCGCGTCCACCGGCAGCCGGATGTTCTGACCCTCCTTGGTGTGAACGCCACCGCACTTGTTGCTATTCACCGGCACCGCACGATATTCGAAGCGGAAGCCACGTCCCCGGCTGGACGGCAGCGTATGCAGATGCAGCACCAGCATATTCGTCTGGCTGACGAACTCCTCGGCGGGCAGCTTCTGGTCACAGTAGGGTCCCAGTATGGCCAAATTAAGACCGTCGTTGATATGGAAATTGGTGCCGCCGATGCATTCACCGGCCACCTCCTCCGAGGAGTTCTCCTCCTCCGCGGAGTCCATCATAACATCCAAGAGCTGAAAGTCCAGTCGCTTCAGCGTGATTACCGTATTGGGTGCGGTCAGGATCTTGAACGTGCAGATTCGGTCACTGCTCCGCATAATGGGATAGCCCGGCGAACTGATCGACCCGCTCTCCGCATCATACGTGTGCGAGCAGTCCATGGTGTAGTGCATCACAAAGCTATCGATGGCCGTACCCGGCGAGCTGCTCGTGTAGAACTTGATGCGCACCCGATTGTTCAGCGAATGGAAGTTGGGCGGCATGGAGCTGGTGCCACCGCAGTGTTTCGTCTGCAGCACGTAGGAGTCGCCCAGTGGTCCGTCCGTGTCCAGCACATCGTAGAGCTCCACGCAGGCATCCGGCGCCAGCGAGAACGTGACAAAGTCCAGGCTGATCGATTCGCCCAGCGCCAGACGTATCTCGTAGTCGCAGGAGATGGCTTCGCTGCCGCCGGCATTGATGGGCGAACGGATGGTGCCCTCCTTGCTGGTGTAGAGACCACCGCAGCCCGGCAGCCGCTCCTCGGCCGAGTAGTGCAGCTGGAAGCCCAAATCGCTGTCCGCCTCATCCGAGTGGAAGCGTATCAGTGCCTCGTGTGTGGGCAGCAACAGCGGCGCCGGCTGCGCCCTGCTGCAGAACTTGTGCAGCTCCCGACCCGAGATGGCATCACTAATCTGCAACGTGTGCAATCAAAAAGGGTTAATAAAGTGGAAAAACGAGAACAATTTATGAAAATTAATTTGAATTAAAATTATTAAATTATTATTGTCTTACATAATTTTTTAAATATTTTGATTATTTTTTTCATAATTTGAATTTCATTGTAGTAATATTTAAATTTTTGGTTCATAATATTATTTTAATTTTTGTCAGATTTAATTTAATTTCCTATGTTGTCTCTAGTCAACATTAAAAAATTAAAAAAATTAAAAGAAAATAAAAAATCACTTTTTCTATACATTTTCCGACAGTAGAAACCCGTTTTCCTAAGCTGATAAAAAATGATTTTCATTGAATTTTTATGTTGAGCTTTCATTGAGCTAAAAATGAACTTTCAACTATAAAAACTTTCGCCCATTTTCCACCAAGCGAGGTGGATTTCGAGTAACTATTATCAGCTAATTTTAAAAAGATTTGCAATTGCCAATTCGAGTTCTAATCCCACTCCAAAATCCCAAATACTCACCGAGACAAAGTCAAAGTTGCAGCTGTCGTGCTGCTCCAGCTGCAGGCTGAAGAAGGTGAGCTTAATCCGTTTGCTGCTGGGCGCCACCAGGCGCCACTGGCAGTCGCGATTGCGTGGATAGTTGCCGGGTGAGCCCGGCGAGGCCAGGGTGCCGTGCGTCTCGAATTCGACGAGGCCGCCGCATTGCGGCGCCACCGATTGCCAGCTGAGATCGAAGCCCTCGCGGGCAGTGGAATTGTCGGAGCGGAACCACAGATACAGGCGATTGCTGGAGGAGATGATGCTGCCGCCGTGTGGCAGATGACTGCCACAGTAGCGTCCAATCAGCTGGGCAGCCGTCGAGCGGCCATCGTTGATCTGCAGCCAGTCGAAGCGGCACTCCGTCGAGTCCTCCACATCGAAGCTGTGGAACGTCACATTCAGCACCAGCGACTCATTGGTGCGGATCAGCCAGGCGCATTGCGCATTGTGCTCATAGCTGTTGTTCACCGGCGGATAGCGCAGTCGTCCGCTCATTCCAGTCAGCGCCGCATTGCAGCTGCTGAAGCGCACATCGCACAGACGACCCCGATAGCCCGGCTGGCACTGGCAGACGAAGCCACCCGCATCGGACGAGGGCGTCGCACTGCAGCGGCCATCGTTCTTGCACGGCTGCGATGTGCACGGATTCGGCAGCGGATCGCAGCGGGGTCCATGGAAGCCACGCGCACAGATGCACGTATAGTTCGATGGACCCGCATCCAAGCAGACGCCTCCATTCTGCCAACAAAAATAATAAGTAAACAACTAAGAGTGCTCCAGTCGAGAGTCGAGAACCCGACTAGGAGATACCCTACACCCAACCGATACATTCATTCATAATTATTTAACTGCAAGCTGCGCGCTTTCTGAAATTGCTGTGCTGCCGCATCTTCCTTTGGCCCCATACCATGTTACATTACCTCTTAAATAGCTACTTTGCTTATTGTCCGATTGTAATGAAATTTGTAGGTTATGCCTCCACAAATACGTGATTTGTCATTTTATTGGGTATTGGGAGGAAGTATCCAAAAAGTAATGGTAATTCTAGCTCTTATAACTGTCAAATTATGCTCAAAAAGCGCTGGTCTGTAATTGAAATGTATCGATAACTTTTGAACGGTACGCGATATCGATAAAAATGAAACAAACTTGTACTGAACCGACAATACGAGGTGTTATAAATATGAAGCATTTAGCTACCATAGTCTCTGAGATCATACAGACGGACAGACCGACAGATGGACGGTCAGACGGACGGATAGACAGATGGACATGGCTAGATCGACTCGGCTGTTGATGGTGATCAAGAACATATATGTACATATACTGTATGCGATCGAAGATACTGCCTTATGCCTGTTACATACTTTGTCACAAATGCATTATACCCTTTTGTTCGGGGGGTTGAGGGTATACAAAATGGCAGCCACTTACCAAACAGGGCAAATCATTGCAATTGTTGTTGGTGCCGCGGTGGCAGCCATTCTCGCCGTAGCCGATGCCCACCATGCCATGGGGACAGCTGCAGATGATCGTATTGGAGATCTCGGCGCAGATTGCCGCCGGGTGGCAGAGGGAGGAGCGCTGCGTGCAGCTGGTGAGGCCAACGGCGCTGGGACTGCCATTGGGTGAACTATTGCCGTTGGTGTTGCGCAGACAGCTGCGTCCGTCACCCGACCAGCCGACGGGACACTCGCCGCAGTGGCTGGAGCCGTAGCTATTGATGCACTCGACGCGGGGACTGAGGCTGCAGCCGCCGTTGTTCGTCTCGCATTCGTTGATGTCGCGACAGTTGACGCCGTTGCCGGTGAGGCCGGGGGCGCAGGGGGCACAGGTGAAGCTGCCGGGCAAATTGATGCAGTTGGTGGAGCAGGGCGTATGCGTGGCAGCGCTGCACTCATCCACATCCTCGGTGCAGATGGGCGTCAGACCGTTGCTCCGCCAGCCGGGCTCACAGATGCAGCGATAGCCAATCGCATCGCTGCTGCTCACACAGCTGCCATGACCGCATAGCTCCCACGCGCTGGCACCGGCACAGTCCGTCCTCCGCTGGCTGCAGTGCATCCCATGCCAGCCGGCCGCACATATGCAGCTGAACGAGCCAAACTGATTCACACACTGCCCGCCATTCTGGCATCCCAGATCCGTACCCTCAAACAGCACACACTCGTTCACATCCAGCGCGCACTTGCTGCCCTGTGTATTGGGTGGGAAAGAGAGAGCCGCTGCCGCTGTTAGCAACTGTACTGATACTGATACGCCCCCAAATACGCCCCACGCTTACCTCAAAGGAGGCGCCACACTGGCACCGATACCCATTGTATGTGTTGAAGCAGCTGCCACCGTTCTCGCACGGACTACTCAGGCAGCTGTCCAGCTCCAGTTTGTTCTTCAGCCGCTGCGCCTTGTTCTCCACATTGCGCAGCCGCGACTGCAGGCGTCGCAGCAGCAGCCGGCTAGCTCGTGTCCTGCAAATGGATCATCATATCAATCAATCATACATCATGAATGAGCTACTTGCTTAAGATAGATACATAGCAGCAGGAGATCACCAGTGATATTCTAATAGCTACCATTCACTTTGAGAACATTGGCATATAACTCATTTAATATCAACACTTAAAGAAATTAACTCTCTACTAATTTTCCCCTTTCATTCTTTTACATAAATAAATCGATTTTTAAGAGGTCGAAAACTAAACCGATTTTCTTCACAAATTTTCCTTAAAGCGACTTTCCCATTACAAGTATTTGAATTTGAAATGTTTTTGAGCTTTTTGGAAATATCACAAGGATTTTAACTTAAGTATCTAAGTATTTAATATCTTGCTGTTTTGTTAATAATTGATTGTGGGTGTCACAATTATTATAAAAATCCATGGAAAAGTGATTCTCAGTTGGTTCATTTTTCTGTTAAAAATCATGCCCATAGTTTTTGAACTTTATTGCATATAATATTATATAATATCATATGATATCATATCACTTACCGGTTCTGAAGCTGTCGCAGCATGGTGTTGAGCCCATTGGTGCCAAGTGCCTGTGACCTGAACTCGGTTAGCTGATCGGCCAGTTCGCGTAGATCGACAAAGTCGTCGGGTCCGGTCCACTCATCCTTGGCGGCGCCCGAGGGTCGCTTCTTTCTGCCACTGATGGGCATCAGCAGCTCCAGCACATCGTACTCCTCATTGATGATCAGTCGGGAGCTGCCGCTCAGTCGAAAGCTGATGTTGCGATTGGCGCCCGACTCGAAGATCAGATTGCCATCCTTGCTGATGATCTTGGGTCTGCAAGTGGTATCAGTTAAGAACTATTCACAGCCAGCAGCCGTTGCCACTTACGAGTTGACAAAACTGTGCACAGGGCACAGTATGCCCAGCAGCAGGAGCCGTAGCACCAGCTGAAAGCGTCCTATGCGTTTCAACATCATTCACATTTGACACAACACTTCAATCAAGTCAAGTCACAGCAAAAAAAACAGCAAGAAAAATAAAATAAAAATTGAAAACAAAACTAAATCCAAATCCTGCGGCACGTTTGCTTCGCTTCGGCTTGGATTGAACTCTGGCGTTGTTGATGCTCGCCGCTTGCGACGTCAGCTGCGGGGCGTTTCTGCGCTGAGCTGCAACATGCCGCACGGTTTACGCCCACCTAGTTGATGGTTCCGATAGCACCGCGGCTGGCCCAGTAATACGACGACTAGCTGGTTGCTCTTTCATTTATGCTTAAAATGTAGACATTTATTTGAGCAGATTTCTCAACCGGCTGTTTCTGTAATCTCCGCTTAGGAGCTAATAATATCTGGTATAGTTGCACATACATATACATATATATTATATATATAGATGGTTCAGAGTTGTATACAATATATAAGGGTTTTACATAAGCGTTTTGCTTATGCTTAGTTCAGTTGTAAAATAATCAACCGTGCTTCCATTTGCGGAATTGCAACATTTTTTACAAATCGCAAAATTTATGTGAAAATAGAAACACGGCTGATGAAACCAAAAAATCTGGTTGCAAATCGCCACAAGTGCCCAGTTCCATTAACGCATATTCTTTTGCTCTTTCCTTATTCATTTTATACTTAGGATTAACAATGTTTTCAATATTTTTTGGACTTAAATCAAATGTTTACACAAATTTATTTCAAATTATTCAAATATGTACTGAGGGGATTAGTTACTTGTAGTTTTTAAACCATTCTTAAATTAATACAAATATATTTCATATTTAATAAAGCACAACAACTAATTTTTCAAGTATTTGTGTTTTCGTATTTCAAGTAAAGTTTCTCTTTTGACTAAATTGATAGGCTAAACGACATTGGAAAGAGCATAGAAACATCGGTGTGTGTGCCGACGTTGGCGTTTAAGATTAGTTTTACAAATAGATTTCTAAATAATAGCGCAGACTGTTTGTAGGTGTATATATATATGTGTGTGTGGTTGTGTGTGCATGTGTGTGAGTGTGTGTGTGTGTGTGTGTGTGTGTGTGTGTGTGTGTGTGTGTGTGTGTGTGTGTGTGTGTGTGTGTGTGTGTGTGTGTGTGTGTGTGTGTGTGTGTGTGTGTGTGTGTGTGTTACAACTGTTGCTCGGTGATAGTTATGTGTGTACGAATAAGTATATGGATTGATTAAGTACTAGTAAGTACTCTATTATAAATCGGGAGCTGAGGACGTGCCCAAAAGTCTATTTTGTGTATAAGTATACAAATGCACAAGTATTATATATGTGTACACATATGGCAAATAGAATGGCCAAGAGAATACCAGCGCCATAAAAATGATATTAACTGAATTATATATGAAATAAAGCTCAGCTTAAGATCAGTTATTAAACTGATCCTAGCGGTTTTTTTTTTTGCCTTTTTCACAGTAATATTTATGTTATATTTTTCTAATTGGGTATTATACTATGATTACTATTCTCTTCACTGGCTGGCTAAAATCTCACTTAAGGTTTTAAAAAGCAAACTATTGCTGTCCGAATGGAATATGAGTGAACACTTGGCAACATTATTATGTAGCACTGTTTGGTGTTTGTTGTTGGTGGTTGGTTGTGTGTTGCTTGTTGCTTGGTTGTTAGCTACATAAATATACAGTGTATATAATTAAGAATCACAATAATGAAATAACTTGCGTTAAGAGTTAAAGTACACATAAAAGGGTGAATGGTTGAAAGTTATGTGCAGACAGGTCGAATACCTAGTTCCGAACTATATTAAACAACTATGCATACAGTATGTATGTATTTATGCTTGCACATACACATACATAGAGAATTTAACAATTTTGACATTGGATCTGACCTGCCTGAACAAGTCTCCTCCTCAAGCCAAACACATCTAATTACAATAGGCAACAAACACGTTCACAATAAATAAATTAATTATTAAAGCTACACTCCTCTCTCGCTCTCGCTTCCACATTTACTATCTCCCTCTCTATCTTTATCTGTGGTTGTTGCCGGTTGCTGCTTGCCCATGGCACAGCTTTCTTTAACTATAGAACCAGCTAAATTAAGTTTGTTGCAGCCTCCAAATGCGTTTGTTGTGGGATTCTTTAATTGGCTGTGGGAGTGGCAACGTTGAGCTTGTTCCTCCGTATGTGCTCGGACTTGTGATAGAGAAACTTATAGCTCGGATGCGTCTCCGTGTACTGAGCAAACATATCTGTGAAAAAAAAAAGTTTTACAAAATGCTCAAACTGATTTCGATTGCAGGATTTACCGAAGGACACGTGGCCCACGTTGTCGGGGTCCAGCGCATAGAAGAGTATGTGAGCCTTTTGCTCGTTCAGCTTGCCGCCGGCATGCCGCATCAAACGCGTGAAGCTCTCCCTGTCGATCTCTTGACTTGATGAACTATACAACTGCAATAAGGATACGAGAAGTTTGTAATCAAAGAGTAATCCACAAGCCTTGGGGCAACTCACCTTGATGAGGGCACGCAAAAATGTTATAATGTCACTGTTCTTCAGTTTGCAAAACAACGAACAGAGTAGAAAACTTTTCAGACTCACTGTACCCTTGCGACGCTAAACGCAAAATGTGTCAGATAAGAGAAGGGGGTCATCATTCTGGAATTATCAATATACGAGCAATCACTTACATGGTCCAGCAGCGCAAAGAGCTTGTGCAGATGGGGATTCTTCAGATCCTTTTGGATAAGTTTGGCAAATTTGATAATGTCCACATTATCGGCGTTATGTATCGATAGGTATTCCTCGCACAGTACCATATCGCGCTTGGAGTCCAACAGCTCAAGATAATCGAGCGTATGCTCAATTTCCACAATGTCACCGGGAAAGGGTATTTTCATATCGCGTGCGCGACTCATAACGATGACATCCTCAAATGAATAGTCCGATGTGGGCACGTCTAAAGCGCTGTCGTTGCCAAAAGTGTGTTTGTTAGCTTTGAAAATATATATTTAACTCCGGTTGGTATTTGAACTTACTTGGCCATTACTTTGCGCACATTCTGAGCATAGAGATTCGCATCGGCCACCTCAGCTGGCGAGGGCGTGTAGACGGGAAGGTACTCAACTTCGCAGCGGTTATAGAACTGTGTCATTGTTAGCCAAAGCAAACGCAGCCTGTAAATAAAGCCAGAAATATATGAATTAGCTGAGGAGAGATCATCGATATGGTTAGATCTAAGCTTAAGTAAACCATTAAGAACAATTATATACAAATATCACGCAAGGTATGTAACAATCTAAAAAAAAATATAGATTTTTGAATTTAAAATAACTCGACTTAAGATTATTTTCAACTAGTTTGTCACCGAAGTTTTCCTAGAGCACTTTTGCTGTTACACAAAATATAGTGCTACTTAAATGCTATCTAAAAATCAAACCAAATATATCTGAAATTTGTCATTGCTTTTCTCCGGACTGATGCTGATGAGTACTTACACGCCTGGTCCATCCCATGTCCATGTGAAAGTATCAAATTTATTCGGATAGCGGAGCAACACTGGCTGCACGGGTACGCCCGGATAGAAGGCACCCGG
Source organism: Drosophila maculinotata (assembly GCA_035045305.1). Classification (NCBI taxonomy): domain Eukaryota; kingdom Metazoa; phylum Arthropoda; class Insecta; order Diptera; family Drosophilidae; genus Drosophila; species Drosophila maculinotata. The sequence goes on along the minus strand of JAWNPD010000679.1, from coordinate 13,877,826 downwards.
CTTGAACTTAATCAAAGCGGTGCGATTGGTGCAGGTGCCCTCCGCAAAGATGACCACCTGGGGCCAATCGTCGGGGGAACGCACACGATCGGCAATATTGCGTATGGTGTTCTGCCTGGAGTTGGGATCCTCGCGCTGCACATAGATCGGTTGTGCATAGTTAATAATACGGCCCAGCAGCGGAATGTCCGCCGTCTCGCGCTTGGCCACAATCGATGGTGGGTGTCCGGAGACGACGAAAAGGGAGTCAACATAGGACGAGTGTGGTGCCACAACCAAGATAGGTGCCTCCTTGGGTGTTGCCGGGGTACCCTTGAACTTGATAAAGTGAAACGAGCCGGATACGTAAACCATGCGCATGGCGCGAGCCGTCATATACTGCATGTTCCTATTCAATAAAGTGGAATTGGATGATTAATATAAATGTGCAGTGCAGGTGCTATTGGAGAGCTGTGACTCACCTGCGCCAGCCGGTGAGCGGCTTCGCCTGCAGATCCTCCATAGACATGCCATACAGGCCAACGTAGGCGAACATCCAGGCCGATAGCAGCGACAGGACACATCCCACGATGCGTATCGGCAGCAGCAGCGCAGTCAGCACATAGATCTGCAACAGATAACAGTGATTAGTGCGATTCCAGATTATACTCGATTATACTTTGTGCAACGCTCAATCTGGCGGCGAGGCGCGAGACGCACGATAAGGCGACAATTCAGTTTTGAACTTTGAAATGCCAAAAACCGCCAGCCGAGCGATGTTTATAAATAAACAAGCATGAAATTTCTTGAAATGGAACTGAAGAGCCAGCTTCTGAGGCTGATTTCTGCGTAAGCAATTGAATCAATTGTGTGTACGCTTGGACTCAAGTCCGTAGTTCTCAAGTATTCCGAGTATTTACACTCATGCACCATATTTTATTATAGTATTCAAGGTTTATTGGTCAACATTTATATTTGTTTACTTATGATTAAAGCTTGGTTTGATTTCGATTCAGTAGAAGGAACACAAAATATAGGGAAAGGAACAGCCTTAAAAATTGCTATTTATTTAAAATGATTTCTTAGTATTTATTTAAGTAAAGTCTGCTAGTTTTAATCATTATTAAAAATTAGCAAACTTTTCTAGAATCTTATATCATACAAATAAATGTAAAAGGGCAACACGATTTGAAACAGGACCAATAATCTTGTCAATAGAATAATCCCAGACATACATTAAACAAAAACAAAAATCTCAAAAAATCCCACTAATTATACGTACATGTATGTATGTATATTGAGCAAGAGTGATAGTCGGAAACGCTAAAAAAGATCACATGTTTGCGAAACGGCCAATATGCAAACGAAATATAATGAAATGAAAAATGTGCTGAATAAATGCCAATACATAAGAATGCAGGTAGTATGTCTCTATGTGTGTGTGTGTGTGTGAGTGTGTGTGTGTATGCAGGTGTATGTGCATAAATAAGCATGTAATTAAAAAGAGCAACACACCTCGACCTTGATTCAGCCTGCGATGAAAGCAAGTGGAGCGAGCTAAAACAAGTTTCTATTGAAGATTCGCTTGATTCACTAATACCTACTATGCATATGCATATGAGTACATATGTATATATATATATATATATATGTATGTTTTGCAGTTGCTTTAACTGAGTCACAGCATTTGTGGGCCACGTAAGGTCCCTTTGAGGTCAATATAGTATTTCAGATTTCTACTATATTCAGTCCGTCCGTCCGTTTGAATCAATAGCAAATAATAACAAATGCATCATTGACATTATTAGTGATAAGGTTTGCAAACTATATAGTATATGTATATATTTAAAACGTAGGTGTGATGAGTCTTTAAGCAAAAGTTGCGATTAAGTAATTACTTCATATTAGTCAGAAAAAATTTATTAAATTGTTATATTCTTATCAACATTACAAGTTTAGTATCCAGCAAAAAGCATTGCTTTAAATCAAATATTTTTCTAGTCATTTTTTAAGTTTATCTTCGTTCTGATGTATATTTAAATTTGAATCTTTTTAAATTTTGCCTATAGGAATATGATGAATCAAATTTAATTGAAATCTAGCTCAGAAACGTTGATACACGATATTTGAATATCGTAAAGGCAGTTTCCAAGCAGCGCAATATCGATACCGATAAGATCAAATGTTCAATGATATTTGACGACACCATAAACTAGTGAACCGTATCGCATCGTATATATGTATATGTATATGTATAGTGTACATATATAATATATGTATATTCAGAGTGATTTCATCTGTGTAGTCTCTCTCTGCCCCATCCCTTTCCCCATCCACTTCACACTCTCCTGTTACATAAAATGAAAATCAACATGTTTTTTGCAGTGTAAGTGCTGAGCAATTATTGCCGTTGCCAAATGACATGTTACGAATAGCGGCTGAAGATAATCGAATAGGCCCCGGTGAGTGGATGAGCGGGCGGATGGGTGGGCGGTCGGTCGGTTAATAGATTGTGCGAATGTACATACATACATATGTATGTATGTGTGCATGATATTCGAATGTATGACGTGTACACATAGAAGCAGGCTAATAACAACAACTACAGCAATTGCGGAACGTGCGAAAAACGTTTCTGTCGATTATTAGTATTATTAGCGATCATAAGCGATAAAAATCGGCAATAGCCAAGCAGATGTTTTAAATATGCACATACACATGTATGTATGTATATATTCCCAAATTGTATATATATAATATGTACATACATATGCATATATAAGTAAGGTACTTTGGAATGTGAAATCGTTTCAAATAACAGCGCATGAAATCAGAAATCCGAATTTTAGGCAAAGGCTACCAAAACCACAAGGTGCGCAATAATAATAACAACAACAAGCAGCTAAAAACAACTACAACTACAACAACATGGCAACTAACGCGCCAAAGAGCCGGCAATAACAACAACAACAGCAGCAACAAGACGACAACAAGAAAATCGTACGATTTTCGCTGCTTTTGTTTCTTAACAGCTACATATGTACATATGTATGTACATAGTTGGCAGTGACGTTAACAGCGGCAGCGCAAAATACTATGGCAGATGAGCAGAACAGTAGGCACAATCTCAAGGAATGTCGAAGAAGTAAAAGTTATCGACATCAAACCGTTGAAAGTTAACATTCTAATTAGAACATGCGTGTGTGTGTGTGTGTGTATTGAATGTAAGGACTATCGAAAATGTCAAGGAAGTTATCGACATGCCACTGTAGATCAAGTGCAATGATAATACACATGTGTATGTGTGTGCGTGGGCCACAATAACAGCTGTATTTGAACTGTTACTACTGAACGTATGAATGAATGAAACGGGAAACGGAAAACGGTAAAAAAAGCTCACCTTGGCCACTTCAATGTGACTGTCAATTAGTAGGCGATGCACAAACGGATTTATATAGCTATAGCCCTTGGATGCCCAGCTGTCCTCTTCGGAGTCACGCTTCGATAGATTAATGCCACTGCTGTTAATTAACATGCTGTCGTTGCTTGCCCCGCTGCCCCTGGCGCTGCTGCTGCTGCTGCTGCCGTTATCGAGATTATCTCCATCATTGGATGCCCGGGCATCGTGGGGGGATCGACGCCGCTTAATTGAGGACGTTGTCATTGCACGATTATTAAGCCTGTAAACTGGCCCTTTTCTGGCTACTGTGTATTTCTGTGTGAAAGTGTGTGTGTGCTGCAAAAAAATAAAATACACAACTAGCGCCTCCCGCTCTTCTGCTGTGTATTTTCGTTATTTTTTGCGTTGCCAGCGTTGCTTAGTGCTGTGTAATAACTTAAGGACACAGTGTTGTGTACTGTCAAATTGTATCGATGACGCAAAAGGCGCCGCTGGCTCGATAGTTTTATTTGTGCGACAACTCTGAAAAGTGCGCATGTCTGGCAACATATAAAGTCGTTGGATTTGAATTTCAAATTTACAATGGCCTTTCCGATGTCCAGCACGTGCAGTCAATATGCTTATCTTAACCACATGTCTGACCCGTCGGTTCAAGGCCCCGCCAAACCGGCTGACTGGTTCGTTGTACATGTGTCCAAAACGTGCTGTCCGAATTCGAATCTTTGCAAGGCAAACTATGCTGATTATCTCTAGTCGTGGCTTAACTAAAATATAAGTGCCAATTTATATTCATGAATAATCTCTAATGCACACATACATACATACACACATACATACATACATAAAATGAGGTACATTTTTGTTAGTGCTGGCTGCCATACACAAATATAAGCCAACCAGTTTCTGTTATATTTATAAAGTACATAAAGAACGGGTTTTTTTTCACTTTCTGTCTAAAGCTCAATGTGAACTTTATGGTGGGCACAGCTGCTGCCCTGGCCCAACAACAACAACGGTAACGATAACTGTAACTGTTATACGCCGCATGCGTGCATTTGACCTTGCCAAAGTTTAAAAGTCTGATGCAATCGCCGTTTTAGCCGATAAGCAGCTAAGCTAAATTGCTGCTAAAAATTAGCGCAACTCGTTTTTTCTTCTGCCAAGCGATGAGTATTTTATCCAAGCAGTCACTCGAATCTGTTCGAATGACAGCCACGCCTCTTTTGGTCATTATTGAAGTTAGCAAGCGGGCGAAAGCTAATTCAAGGCTGAACATTTTGCTTGGCTTTTGTACCCTGTAATCATATCAAAGGGGTAGCTGTGTCCTCATGTATATATGCAGCAGTCAGAAGGAATCTATAAAGTATATATATTCTTGATCAGCATTAACAGCCGAGTCGATCTATGAATACGAGAGACTATAAGAGCTAGAGCCGCAAAATGTGGATTATATGTTAATTCTCATATGCCAGTTTATTTGATAATTTGTCGCGCTCAAAAATATCGATATATATCGATTTACAAACTTCGTTTTTTGAGCATATCTGCAAAGTTTGAAATACTAGCGGCATCAAATTTGCCATTTATGATCTCGAATAGCATTCAACGGTAAAACATATTTCATTTTGTAGTAAACCTCCCAAAATGTCAAATATAGTATTTTTGTGAGGTACCAATAGGGTATCTGCTAGTCGGACACTCTCAACTAAATGTAACTGTGTATGCATAAATATTTCCATATTTTATGTTTCGTCTATATTTTTTTTCCTCGGAAATTTCTGATAGGTTAGTATTTGGTTATTTTATCTGCTAATGATTTGTGGCCCGACAGTTTTGCTTTAGCACATATGTACATACATATGTATGTATGTATTTTTGCTATTTTTTATTTTTATTTTTTAATCTGTCTGTGTGGGCGCTGGCCGCAGCGAGCGTCACGTGAAATAAGTTAAAGTTGCCAAAAGCAAAAATTTGATAATTAATGACTTGTGTGCTGGGATCGAAGGTCTTTTGGGGCCAGCGAGGCGTATACGCAATGTATAACGCAAAAATTTCCGTTAGCCAACGCTGCCTGGCGTTGCTGCATTGACCCCTGGGCGAAATATTCTGTTCGAGTTTCACAAAACTCATCGCTTTCGACGTCATCATCATTGACGTCACGGCAGGCTCTGCGCGTGCACAAGAAACACATTTGTAATGTGGAGAGAGCGAAAGATAAAAAAAAAATACAAAAAATCAATTATTTTGTATGTACACCACACATACACACACACACACACACACAGTCAGGCAGGCAGGCAGGCAGGCAGGCGATGAGCAAGCACAAAAGCACACACACACATGAACAACGCGAACGCTGTATGTGTGTGTGTGTGTACATACATATATATATATATACATATATACAACGGGGCGAGCCCCCAAATCTGGATTCCCAAATGCGAACAACAACAAAAAGCTTAACGCAGCGACAGCAACGGCAACGTCGACGTCAACGTCAACGTCAGCAGAGGCTGCAGTGTGCTGTAAGCCAGCGCCGCAGTGTTGAAATACAACAAGGAAAAGAGGCATCTAATTTTAGACATGTGTCGGTTTTGAAGTGGTTCGCGGAACACTTCAGTTCACATTTTTCGGCTGGATTGGATTGGATTGGGTTTTCAGTTTACAGTTTACTGGTTCGCCAAACTTTTGCCAGATTTGTGGTTACCGGTTTTCTCAACTGAAGCTGGATTTTCAACAGTGTTGGGAAATTACCGTTAATGCCGCATTGCTGCACTCTCATATTCATATTTTTATTCATATTTCTCTTTATCGTAATTCGATTTGCTGACTCATTGTGTAGGCACACAGAGTCGCATAGGACCAGGGGCCTGGGCGCGGGGTGTGCTGATTAAAAAGTACATAGCTTTATAATCTCGTCCCTAAGTAATGAAATTACATGCATACATACATACATATGTATGTACATTACGAGTTGACCCCACAAGCACCATAGGCTTGCCCCTCCCCTTCCCTCCGCCTATCCAAATTTCGCCTCTTGTTTTCTTCTTTTTGTCGCTTGCGTTTTCTATTTGTTTAAAGCAATTTCCGTTGACCCGATAAGAGCGAACCAGTTCCACTTGTGTTTGTATAATAAAAGATAAATATTTTTACAAATTCGTGCTGCCAATTGTGGTTTACCAACAATATAGCTAAATTAATTATTAAACTAAAATTAGCTAACTTAACTTTACTACAGAATTTTGATAATGGCCTGTAAATTCATGCAGTTAATTTGGTGAATATACCTAATGATAAAACGTAAATTGTCTGTTAAACTTTTTTACAAATATGTAGCTGAAAAGTATCTGATTTATTATCGAAAAACCCAGGTTTGCATTTCTAGCTATTCAAAAAAACCAGATCTAAGGTCAAAATTTCTAAACTGTCGACACTAAACAGGAGAGCTTAAAATTTAATAGTTAATACATATGTATGTACATACATATAAAAAGCTCTCAGCCCTCAATACATACATACATACATATGTGTGGGTGATTTTCCATGCCCTTTGTTTTTAGCAATTATCATATTTGTACTTCTAGCTATGTATGTACATACATATAATATTTAAAGAATTTAGTTGCTTTTGCGATAAGGAATATAATTTTGGAGAGCGGCTGCTTATATGTATGTACATACATACATATGTATTTCTATATGCACAATATTGACTAGTCAACTAAGTCCATGACCTTTGTACACCTCCTAAACAGATTATATTATTACTATGTACATATTTCTTTGTTGTTGTTCCGAAATTGTTTTTGCGCTTTGACAACAAGAAAAAAGTTGAAAAAAGACACGTGCCGAAGCCAACATACATATGTACATACATATGTATATCTTATATGTAGATACAGTCAAAGGGGCGTGTACCTATAAATATGTACATATGTATATAGTATGTATGTATAACCGTTAACAGACACATGCCAACGCCAACCGAAACGACCTCCAAAAGCGGCTCACATGATCACATTGCTGTTGCTTGCGTGCAGTTCTTCGTAATACAGAGAAAATGGCGAAATAATGACAGCAGCAGCTGCAATAGCAGAAACCAATTGACAGTCGAGCCTCTTTGGACAACAACAACAACATCTCGAGTACATACTGTTACTACTACTTCTACAACTACAACTACAACTGCAAGCAAGCGAAAAGCACCAATACAATAACCTGGGAAGTGCATGTGCCTTAAAAATATGACAAACAGTGAGTCAAAAAAGAACTGGCCCTCTTTGAAAAGTTTTTTCGTCCAGACATTTTATTTTCATTTATCCAACTACATTTAAAATAATGTTACAAAAATATGTTAATAGGATTTGTTAATCAGATTTCTGCAAAAAAAAATACATTTTTGACTCACTGTATGCATGCGTCTATGAAATCTAACAGCGACAAGCAAATAATAAACAGCAACAGCAACAACTTCTTTTGAACTCGATGAATGAGCGATCGAGCATGTGTGAGAGAATGCTTGCGGAGTGCGAAGTAGAAGAAGAGAAGCGTTGGAGTTGCAAAATACAAATACACAGTTTGTTGGCTGGTCGGTCAGGCCTGTTCGCCTGTGTGTGTTGGGAACGCGCACGTCGGTGACGGCACGTAAAGTATGCTTACATACGCACTCTATATACATATGTACATATATATACATATGTATGGATACGTACACAGTAAAAGACGAGCCCCACGAACATCGAAAGGCAGCGACCATCAACGAAAAATTCCATGCCGAACTCATACACACATGCATACACAGTCAATGGGGAAAACAAAGACAGGTTGGTCTGGGCAGCAAGCAGCGAACAGCTATGCAAACTTGTTCGCAATATGTAAACTGAGCATAAACTGTTATACGCCAACAGCAGTCAGCAAAAGCAACTGAAATTACCAACAATAGTCACACGAAAAATTCCAAAAGCGAATCTAAAGTAGCCTATGGCGACATTAAGATGACCTGCATTGTCACCAACTATTTGAAAGCCTAATGAACCATACTAAACTTTATTATTATTTTATAATTGTAATTGTATTTTTTGTATTATTTATTTTTTAGATTTTTAGCTTTGCTTATTTATAAACTCAGCTTTGCAATATTCGAGCTATTCGAGGTTGCCGACAAGCCGCTTGGTGTAGTGTGCAACGGTTTGCTGACGATGGCAAAAAGGCTATGGCTACACTCACACGCACACCTGACCGCTCTCTCTCTCTTCCTCTTCCTCTTCGTCTCTCTCTCTCTCTCTCTCTCCCTCTCTCTGTGTCAAATTTGAGTGTGAGAGCAGAGGTGACGCCGCTGCCTCTGCTCGCGTCGCTGTTCGCCCCTACATACACATGCCATTCATTAGACGCGCAATCAAAACATGTGCTCTCTTGTTAGACTGGCTCTCTCTCTCTCTCAGTACGTGTGTGTGGTACGATATGCACAGCAATGTACAGAATATTGTATCTTGAACGCAGGCCCAGCCGAAACTGCCGCCCTCTCCAATACGAATTGTCAATTTTGACCTTCAAGGTTCCTTCAAAGTACACTACGTACACACACACACTCACACACGACGCACAGACGCTGGCGTCGACGGTAGCAGCGGCAGCGGGCGCTCAGCGCCGGCAGCGTCAGAGTAAAGCAACTGACGAAGCTTCACGGAGAATAATTCCGTAACAAACGTTTCACAGCAGTGGACGCGTGCAGCGGACAAAAATAAAGCGGCCGAAACTAAAAGTCAAAATAACCAAAAAAGAAAGAAAAAGCTGAAAAAAAGTAAAGTGACTCGGAAGCAACACAAAAGCTAAACTAAAGAAGGCAACCAAAAAAAAAAAAAAAAACAACAACAAATAAAAAAACCGCGCGTAAAGCAAAAAGTTGCTGTAAATTCTCGATATTTATTTATATTTTTTTGTTGGTGCTGTTTCTGTTGTTGTTTGTTGATTGGTGGTGGTGAGCCTGTGACTGCTTCTGTGTGACTGCCAAAACAGCAACTGAACGAAAGGAAAAACTGCAGCTGAACGAAAGAAAGAACTGCAACGGCAACGGCAACGGGTACGGCAACAAAAATGGACCAAGAGCAGCTGAACGGTGCGATGCGCAGCGTATCTATAAATAGCAACGGACTGAATGGCCGCCACAACGGACACGACGTAACGGACAACGTTAGAAGAGTACACAAAGCGACAAATGCAGCAACCGCAGCAGCAGCAGCAGCAACGGCAGCGACAACGGCGACTGCAATTCAAATACAAACATTGGCAGCTGGTGCGAGTGCAGCGGACAAAAAGAAAATGGTGTACGAGTTATGTCAGCAGCTGTTGCTAACGGACGAACAGGTGCAGGAGCTATGCTATCGCATATTGCATGAGGTGCGACGTGGACTCGCCAAGGATACGCATCCCAAGGCGAATGTCAAATGCTTTGTCACCTACGTACAGGATCTGCCCAATGGCAACGAGCGGGGCAAGTTTCTGGCCCTCGATTTGGGCGGCACCAATTTCCGTGTGCTGCTCATCCATCTGCAGGAGAACAATGATTTCCAGATGGAATCACGCATCTATGCGATACCGCAGCACATTATGATTGGGTCCGGACAGCAGCTATTCGATCATATCGCCGAATGCTTATCCAATTTTATGGCCGAGCATAATGTGTACTCGGAACGATTGCCGCTCGGTTTCACCTTCTCGTTTCCGTTGCGTCAGCTGGGCCTGACCAAGGGCCTGCTGGCGACCTGGACAAAGGGTTTCGACTGTGCCGGCGTTGTCAACGAGGATGTGGTGCAGCTGCTCAAGGATGCGATCGCACGACGCGGCGATGTCCAGATCGATGTGTGCGCCATTCTCAATGATACGACGGGCACCCTGATGAGCTGCGCCTGGAAGAATCACAATTGCAAGATTGGTCTGATTGTTGGCACCGGCTCGAATGCCTGCTATGTGGAGCGGGTGGAGGAGGCGGAACTCTTTGATGGCAGCGAGAATGGCAAACCGCATGTGCTCATCAACACCGAATGGGGTGCATTTGGGGATAATGGTGCACTGGATTTTGTGCGCACCGAATTCGATAAGGATATCGACAGTCATAGCATCAATCCCGGCAAGCAGACGTTCGAGAAAATGATCTCGGGCATGTATATGGGTGAGCTGGTCCGTCTCGTTCTCGCCAAGATGACACAGAACGGCATCCTCTTCAATGGCCAGGGCTCCGAGGTGCTCTTTACCCGTGGCTTGTTCTTTACCAAATATGTGAGCGAAATCGAAGCCGATGAGCCGGGCACATTCACCAACTGCCGACTGGTGCTCGAGGAGCTGGGTCTGTCCAATGCCACCGATGGCGATTGCGCCAACGTTCGCTACATCTGCGAATGCGTCTCGAAACGGGCCGCCCATCTTGTCTCCGCCGGCATTGCAACCCTGATCAACAAAATGGATGAGCCGCACGTGACGGTCGGCGTCGATGGCAGCGTCTATCGTTTCCATCCCAAGTTCCACAATCTGATGGTCGAGAAGATAACGCAGCTGATCAAGCCGCACATCAGTTTCGATCTGATGCTGTCCGAGGATGGATCCGGACGTGGTGCGGCGCTCGTTGCCGCTGTCGCCTGTCGAGAGGATATACTCAATAGCAAGTAAACGAGCGACGACCGACAATCGTCATCGTCATCGTTATCGTTAGTTATCGTTATCGTAATCGTAATCGGCATCGCCATCGGCATCGACATCGACATCAGCGTCGCAGTTGCTAAGTTAATAAGCAAAATCCAATCAATTTCGGTTTCGAAATCGAACGAATTTCGAATGCGAATTCTTAAGGCGAAAATGAAAAGTTAGTTTCCTTTTGTCGCCGCCGCCAGGTGGCGCTTCTTAGTATTTAAATTAGGCAAGTTTTTAGAAAAAGCTAAACAAAACACAACAATGAATAATGGAAATTGTATGCTTCAGCAATTTTTTCTTATCAATTTTTTTTTTAATTTTGTTCTATAAATATCTCTTATTTTGATCTATCTCTCTCTTTCTCTCTCTCTCTCTCTCTCTCTCTCTCTCGTAATTAAATAAATTATTTGTATACTTAATTTAATTGGTTAAATGATCGATTTTGTAAAAAAAAAAAACCAAAACAAAACAATTGTTAATATAATTTACACATACAAATATGCATATACATACATACATATATATGATTATATATATCACGCAATTTCCTATTAAAACGGCAAACAATTTAAATGAATTTTTTTCGATTGCAAATTGGCTTCCCACATACTTACTTTAAGCGAATGAGAAAAACAAGAAAGCAAAAAAAAAAAGGAAAAGACGAAAAATTGGCGAAAGCGTGTAGCGCACTTTCGTGCGCCGCCAAAAAGTGTTATACTGTGCTACAAGCATCATCATATCCTATCCCAGGACAAGACAAAATTGAATCTAGTAAATCGCACATTGTTAATGAAAACTTCTAAAACAAAAAAAAATACTAAAACAAAACAAAACAAGAAAAAACAAAAAAAGAATAAAACCAAAACACAAGGACACAGAAACAAATGTGTTTTCTAATTGTAAATGTTTATAGTATATATTGTGAAGCGTTATATGATAATACAGCTTATTAGCCACTATATTGATTATAATGATGTATTTTTTTTTTCTTTGTTTAGTCTTTTTGTTACTAACGTTTAAGCAGCTAAACAATTGTTTTATATTGTTTCTATATACAAACATACATATGTATATATATATATATATGTGTGTATGTGTATATATATATATATGCATATTGCACACGTGAGTTACATATATGCCTAGTTTAGTGCTTAATTATTATGTAGTTTTAAATGTTATACAAGAAGAGAAACGGTCCCCAAGAGAGTCCTAAATATACGAGACAACCTTACATATGTTTACGAAAAAAAAAAAAAACAAAAAACAACAAAATCGCAAATAAAATATGAACACAATTGATCATTTTCCTGCTAGCTGCAAGCGTATTTCATTTTGTTTTGATTTCAATATTCTCAGTTGATTTCAATAATTTCGTAGAACTGTTTTCTTTTATTTTTTTTTTTTAAATTTTTAACAATTTATTGGTATGTATTTTGAGGCGAATTTTCGGCAACTGCGCGCAGGCGACGCATTGCATGTTAAAAATAAATTTAAACACAATCAAAGAATACTTATAACCAATTTTTTTGTCATGTATTTTTAATAAATTTAGCCGAGCAAAAAAAAAAGAACACACACTGTTGGAAAACAAAAGAAATAACAAAAAAAAAAAAACATATAAGCCTAAACGAATACCAAGCAAAAAGTGTTTCTATTTTTCATGAAAATGTAAAACAAAAAAAAAAACAAAAAAGAAAACATAAACTTATCGCTGATAAATTAGTTATCAAAGAACAAGGATAAAACCAAAACTGAACTATAAGAGCGATGCAAGCTGAGGTCGAAGAGATGAAAGGCCGAAACTGCAGAAACTGAATGTTTATTGTAAGCTACACAGATACATACATAGACACAAGCACACACACACACACACACACATAGAGATGGAAACTTGAAAAACTAAACAGCTGACAGAATTAAGCAGACGAAAAGCCACAGAACAAACTATTTCAACTGATTTCGAAATAAAACTAATAAAAACGATTCAATAAGCTGAGAAACAACCAAACGATAATATTTGAAGATACATATATATTTTATTCAAGCAGTTAAGTTAAGGGGTGCAAATGGGTGGTGGGATGGGGGGGTGTGGAAATTTCTAACCGCCTCAAGAAATAACCAAGACAATCACGAGTCTTGAGTCTTGAGTCTTCGCCTGAAGATCACATGATGCAATTGTGAATGATTATGTAAGTATCATTGGGCGCTTTGTTAATCAATTTGTGATTGTCCAGCCCAGTGCAGCACAGTAACTCAACAGTCGGCATTGTCAATTGATGAAGCCGCTCATCTCAACCCATCAAGAGCAACAATGTCGATGCCAATTGAAAACCAATGACAGCAATAGTTACAACAACAACAACAACAACAGCAATAAATAGCGTTAATAATGTCACATATAAAACAAATATCATAGTACTCCAGAGAGTGCTCGACCAAGCAGATACCCTTTAACCAGCTCCAAGGTCTTAACAATAATCAACAATTTGATGCTTCATTTTACTATAATTGTTTCTTCAATAACTTCTTTGTTTATTGTCCGATTGCTATGAAATTTTCAGAATCTACAGTTAATGTCAAATATCAAATAAGTAATCAAATATGTGCATATACTAAAAATCGTTTACATATTGATATTAGTAGCGATTTAAATATAAGAAGTATTTTAAAATCTTAAGAAAGATAACGGTTTATTTAATGTTTATTCTTGAAATTAAAAAGAAAAAACTACATGCAAAATGTAGTTCTCAAGCCAACTATATATTTTCAAAAAATGCAATCGAGTATCGATATTTATCGATAAAGGAAAAAGGTGAGAGCAGGAGCAGGAATATATGTAGACCCGTTTTGAATGGGTACAGGGTATTATTAAACAGCAGCAACAACTGCAGTAACTGTAGCTTAGTCAGAAGCCGACTCTGAGTCAATTTTGTGTTCCAATTAAATTGAAAACGATTCAATTCGTATCGTTTGACGCATTTGAATTGCAGCCCGTTAAAATATAGCAGACATTTTTATTTTTATTGAGCTACAATCGAACTGACTTTGGGTAGTTTGTCCGTGGATAGTTTCAGACAGTTGGTAAACAAAAATGCCGCCCGTATTCCTCCCTGGCTGCCTTGTACTCCAATCCAACACATTTTATAACGAGACAGTGTTCAAATAGATTGATTTATTATTGTTTGATTTGTTGATGTTTGGTTTAGTTTTTTCATTTTTCTTATAAACATGTTTTAGGTTTCATTTCATAAGAATCCAAGTTGTATCAATTCACAAGGGCAGGGAGGAGAAGTCGGGAAAAGCGAGTTGGAAACTTTCGCAAGTTCCGCGAAAGTTGTTTTTTAGAATTGCCAGCCACATGTAAATTCCCTGACCCAGAGTGCCCGTCGCAGACAAGCTTCTGGATTGTATTGCTATATAGTATATACACAAATATACGTACCTACACATATATATATATATATGTACATATATATCAGTAGAATGCACAGCTCACGTTTCAAAGGCAGGCGAATCATTTAAATATCAACGCAATAAAAATTCAAATGCAAATTTGCAAATCGCGACAACGTCGACTTTTACTCGCCAGGAAACTTGTCCGTTTTTTTTTGTTGTTGTTGCTTTTTATTTTTCTAATCATAATTCATGTACAGGTGGCAAATACCAACAACAACAATTAATCAATCCACAAATTCCAGATTTCAACAGATTGACAGGCAAATAAATAGATAGTCAGTTGGATATACATAGATAATCTAGGCGTATTTGCACGACTGCTGTGGATTAAGTAAAAGTTGACGTGAGGTACGCGGCGTATACTTAATGTGCAAACAAGATATTTCAAATAGCTCTGGCGGCATTAGCTTTTCAAAAACAAAATAAGCGACTGCTATAAAAGCGTTATCAAAAATTTGTCGTGCCCCAAAGTAGAATTTTAAACTGCAGGGTATATATGTATGTACATATATCTGAAATAATATATTTACATATATATATAATAATAATAATATAAAAAACAAATATTTATTGTTGTTTGAAATCAACACTTAATTAAGAATGAAATTATTATTCAATGAATATCATGAGAATAATTGAATTGCTCACTCTCTCAAAAAGGAAGAAGAATAACAATTGAAAACAAATAATTTAATCGAAGCATTACAATGGACTGATTGCGTATACGCCCTGTTAACATTTTTTATGAGTACAGGGTATTTAAACATGCGCAAATATATCCCTAATAAACTGCTAGCATTTGCGTAGCTGTAAACTCAACCACTTGATGCCATCTAGCTAAGTATGTTGTATATCTGAATATATACATAGAAATATATATATGTGTATATATAATCTATCTGAAATACACCTATGTGCGTATAATCCTTGCGCGGCCACATACGTCAGCAGCCGCATACGGACAGGCAACGAAACTATTTATCAGCAAATACTTTGACATTTTGTTATTCTGTTATGTGGCGAGATCTTGAGTTAATTTAGCGGCAATTTAGCAAATATGCTTTGTGTTTGTTTCGCACTTTGTTTTTGCGCGACAATAAAATCGAAAGAGCAACAAAATGTAAAAATAAATATCTAAATTTAAAGAGCAGTAAAGTTAGATTGCTCGCCCATTTTGCCCACTGAGCCATAGAATGAAAACAAAATACGCAATTGAATATCGCCAGCGATGAACGGAGAGCAGCGAACGGAAAACGTGCGGCGTAAAGAAATCAGAATAGAATATTGAGATGTCGAGTGGGCTTGCGAAGGGCGACAAAGCGACAGACACGCCCACACGCACACACGCCCACACGCTCACACTCACAGTTAATGTGGCTGTTAAACTTCGTAAGCGCTGCAGCTGCCTCTCTTTACAAATACCCTATAGCCAACTGTGTTGGGCGTATTCTTTTTGCTTTACTCCGCCAGTATTTGAAACTCCCATAACTTGGCCAAAACTGAAACGATTTTCAAGCTCGAGCACATTTTGTTCATGGTATTGCCTCTAAGCTTATTTAACATTTAAGTTTTATGCATTTTGGAAATTTACATTTTTCAAACTATTTTGCAAAAACATCACACTTACTCGCGTCACAATTAGTATAAAAATGCATAGGAAAAAAGTTTTTGAGGTGCTTAATTTTTCTGTCAAAAATCATGGCCAAAGTTACAAGAGCTTTGTCAAAACTGGTCAAAAATGGTTTGTGTATCTTAATTAATTATACATTTCAAGTTAATGCATTTTTGAAAAATCATCTACTTTTGCTATTTTTTCTAATGGGTAAGTACTTATTTGATTGCAATTGAACAGTTGGCAACTCTGTCGGACAGCGACAGTTGGCAATTGTATTCGTCTATTGATTCTATGGCGCGCTCTTTGTCTCTTTTCTCTCTCCCCCCCCCCCTTTTTTTTTTGTGTGTCGTTCTTTCGCTCTCTGTTTATCTTTGCTTTCGTGCTAGTTATGCAAATGCTAACTGCAGTTTTTGAAAGTGTGAAAACGTAAACGAATCATGTGAGTGCCAACAATAACGACAATATTGCACTTAATCATATGGAAAAGTGTGCGCCAGCAATTGTTGTTGTTGTTGTTGCTGTTGTAGTCGTTGTTGTTGTTGCGGATGCAGACAACGCAATTTGAGATTCGAGTCGATGTAGTAACAAACAACATCTAGCCAAAACTAATTGAAAGCTATTAGTCGATTATGTCAATATATATAGTATATATACATATGTATATATATATATGTATATGTATGTATATTTGTTAAGTGCATACTGTAAACTTGTATTCAGTACGGCGACGTATGATTTTTTTATTCACCTGTTGCAGCCAAACAAAAATGTACCAGGTCAGGCGACGAAAGAGGGGAAGTGAATAAGTGAACCCGGTAGACAATTTGCATTTGCAAATTGCCTGCAGTATAGGAGATGGACTTGTGCATTATTATATTTAGCACGAAACGTATGCTTAATATAAAAAATACTTATAACTTTAGCGAAAAATAATAAATTTTATTTATTAATTTACTTATTTTCTAAAGTCGAATTTTAACCGGCGACACTGGAAATTGAACTATAACTTCTAACACAATCAGTCTATAATTGATTGTTATTTCTTTTGAAAATGATTTGAATCGAATGCATTAGCCACTAGATTAAGATTGTATAGGGTTGTTAATCGAGTGCACTTATATGACCATATATGACCATTTACCCATATCTATAAATACCTAGTAATGGAAACTGGAATGTGTAATGGGAAATATGAGTACTTAATATCGCTGAGCTATTTATAAATACAGTCAACATTACAAATGCACATTGAACAATTGATATCATCGATAACACAAATCTTATCTCAAATTTCCAGTAGCACTTGGCCAGCGTATTGCTCTCTATCTATGTGTGTATATCTATAGTATATCTATTGCATGTTTGTATGCGCATATCTAGATTGTAGAAATGCAAATTGTATATCTTACAGTCGGATAAATTTCGCAAACGTTTCTTTTCGGTCGCTTGCTGATCAACTTAAAGCTGCACTTTTAGCATTTCCACTGCGCAAATAAAAACGGCAAATAGTCGTTGCAGGGAGGGGATAGATAGGGGGGGAAATAGATCTTGGTCGGGGCGAAAATTGTTATAATCGGTGCATGACGAGAAAACAAACAATCCACACAACCAACCAACCAACCAACAAAACAACAATCAAGAACAACAACAATGCGATCTGCTAATTACACATGGACAGTCAAGCAGACAGATAACATACAACAAAAAGAGCTTGCGCAAAAATCAGGTAATTATGATGCTTCAAATTGGCCACTGGGTTGCAATGGCTTGCCAAAAAAAAGAGAGAAACAAAACAAAAACAGCAACAACAACAACAAAAACAGCAACATCAGCTAAATTCAACGTCGCGACGCAGTTTCCTCGTTGTTGTTGTTGTTGTTGTTTTCTTTGACTGATTGCCGTTATTATTTTATTACACACAACTGCAAATTAATTTGTGTGGCTTTTGTTTTTATTATTGTATGTACATACATATGTATGTATGTGTGTATTGTATTGTATATGGAAACATTTTTATTGTCAAATTAGATTGTGAGCTGTTTTTAATGTTTAATGAAGCCGCTGCCTTCACCTCAGTCGACGTCGACGTCCCTGCCGACGACGACGTCAACGCTGGCGCAGTCAATGTTCGTGCCTTGGAAAATTTTATATGCAATTAAAAATATTGCACACATTGTTTACGAGACTTTTTTGTGAAATGCTTTTTTTTTTTTTTGTAATTTTTCGGTTTTATTTGTTATTATTTAGTTTAATTGCAAATTACTCGTACTTTGACCATATTTCAATTATTTTTCGCAATTAGCACGGAAAAGTGAAAACTCTGCGAGGCAGGAAACGTGCCAAATAAGAGCAGAAACAAGCCGACTATGCTGTGCTCTACTTTAATTGCATATTTTTGTATAAATATTTAAGACTATCTTGTTTTTGAGAAAGTCGTAGGACAATAATAATATAATACTCTATTAAAGACTATCCTTAGCTAAGATATTATATGCTAATAAGTTTTGATCCGATAAAATACAGATTTTAATTTATAAAATATTATAATTTCTTAATGTACAAAAATCATAACTACAAGAAAGAAGAAAAAAAAAGAACATTTGAAATTTCATAATTTTTACAAACCAATTTAATTAGGTTTTCGCTAATTAGATTTTCAAGCATTTCAAAACGAAAGAAAACATTTTCTCATAAACAAAAATACGGGCAATTCAATATAACAGACGGCTCTAATTTCCGAGCAAATACTATAAAAGTTTACATAAGGTTCGTCATTGGAAATTCGAGCACGCAGATCATATGTGAGACGAGACAGTGAGACAGTGAGACAGACATGAATTATGATTGGAGCTGAGCGAACATAATAACAAGGACAAATGAGCGAACCGAGGTTCAATAGCCGACAGCCAACAGCCGATAACCGATAACACAGTGAGGTTAGTCTGAAGTCTATACGATTACGGTAATTTCAAGATCTTACAAGATCACGGTCAAACGTCAAACACACACACTCACACAGATGCTGATTGTGATGAATGGACCGCAGCTAATCACTTAACTAGCCAATTGGTTGGCTACCAATGCGAAACAATTGAAACGATCTTGGGCACTGAGAAGGGCTTCTGGATCGGATCGGATCCGGAGGTAACCGCCTTGAACTACCTACACAAGCGATTCACTCACTCACGCGCCACTCCAATTTCATTTCAATTAATGCCAAACTGTTTCCAAGATGTTGTCTGCCCGGCAAATAAATGTATGGCATACAATTTTATTATATGAACGAAGCACTTGCAATCAATTTGCGACCAAATGTACTAAGTAAATATATAAAATAGTCTATGTATGTATGTATATGTACAATATGTATATAGTTTGTGTAGCTGATTTGTTTCGTAGTGCCTAGTTTCCAGTTGCCCTGTGGCAATATCAATTGGCATCGTATCTAGTATACGTAATGTGATCTTGTGCTGTAACAATAGAAACCACAAAATGTCTGGTCATTTTGATGCCACTATTTATTGTACTTAAAGTGTTGGGATTGTATTAATTATACACCTTTCGGCATGGGGCCTATAAATAAAAGAACGTATATATTCATAACAATAACAATAAACAATGACAAGCAATAGCAATAATAATAAAAAAAAAACAACAAAAAAACAACAGTGAAAATACGAAAAACAACAACAAGTTCATTTGGCTGATAACCACGAAAAGTGTCAGTGAGACCCACATGGAATAGATCACGTTTCTGCATTTCTCATATTTCTCGTACGCTCGTCGTATGACATTCGGGCACATTAGTTGCCTGATTCATTTGGCGTCATATTACTCAAGTTTAGTTTGATAAAGTTTCAAATGATAGCTTAAGACCATATCCTCTACTATTTATAATAATATAATATTCAATTTTAATTTATACAATGAATACAAGAATTGTGTCAAATTATTTTTCTAAGAATATTAATTTCAGTAAATATTATTATCAAAAAATAAAAAATGTTATTGAAACCTAAACATTTTCAACAACAACATTATCAATAACTTTAAATAAAAATTTAAAATATTTAAAATCAATGCGCTATGTTTTAAATTATAATTTAAGTGTAATGGCTTTTTCTGCAATAAATTAAACTTCATGTTTGATCCTTTTCAAACAAAACTGGCTCTTTTTTGATTTTTTTTAATTTTCTGAATTTTTATTCATTTGATTTATTTAAATATTCACAGAATCGTTGTAGGTCATTCAGCAGACCCATAAGCCCGAATCAGGTATTGCGACTTGCCCATTTATGCATTTATGTAAATGTGTGTGTGTTCTGTTTGTTGTTTATGCATTATCATTGTTTATAGAGGCGACAGTCGTCCCATTCATTCGGCGAAATTGTTTTGGGTTTGTCATTTAGCAACTATTTTGTTATTGTCTACAACTGCAATCCGAGTCGTATCGAATCGTATTGAATTGCACTCATTTGAGCGGGTTCAAAGAGCGCCAAGGGGGCACAGCGCTTAGCCTGATTGAGATGCAATATATATATATATATATATATATACAGAGAGAGAGAGAGAGAGAGAGAGCTGACAATAACAGTTATAATTGCTCAAGTTCAGGTTACGTGGGCAATTACTATGATATGAGTTACACAAGTTTCAGGCAGGTAAGTAGCCGATAAATTGCCATGATTAAGACCCCGTTTTCCAGTGAAATCCCCGATTTAGGGTTTTTTTTGTTGTACTTATCGAACCATCAAGATCTCTCAAACCGATGCACCAGGCTAATTACTCACACAGAAGCTATAATTTTGGTGCTGTCATGTGTAGTATTAAGTATTTCTCATGTGACAGAACCAAATAATATATGACAGCTAGGTAGTAAAAACATAAATATTATAATTTTTAGAAATATAAGCAAATTGGCTTGAATCGAAAGTTAGAAAAGAAAATGAAATGCAAGTAAGCAAAGTATCTACAAGTACAGTCAAACTTGCCTAAAACTTAACATTTTTTTTTGCAAACTTCATTATACATATATATTTTTATACATTTTTTTCGTTACAGTCAGATCAGTCAGATCAAAATACACTACAAGTACTTGAAATGAATTCATTACAGTGTAAGCTTAGCTATTCACTATAGGCAAGTTTGACTGTACTATGCAGGCATAAATGAATATAACTACTTTTGTGGGGGTTTTTTGTAACGACTCATTGACTTTTTGAGAATGCAATAGCAGACTGAGGTAATCATAAATGCGATTTGTTGAGTGGCAATTTTGCAGTTAAAACTGCGCAATACATAGATGTAAATGCATATATATATATGTATATGTGTGTATATGTATATATATGTATATGTATGGGCAAAGTTCATGAACATGACGCTGCCCAGCTCGTAACTGATGTTCCAAAGTGAGTCTTGGG
The DNA here is from genome assembly GCA_035045305.1 of Drosophila maculinotata. NCBI lineage: Eukaryota > Metazoa > Arthropoda > Insecta > Diptera > Drosophilidae > Drosophila > Drosophila maculinotata. The sequence goes on along the minus strand of JAWNPD010000679.1, from coordinate 13,856,267 downwards.
CTGAGGGCACTACATACATACATACATATATATATATATATATATATATATATATATATATATATATACAGAAGTGCTGAAAAGACAGATAAGCTCACATCGGAAGACAAATCAGACTGTCGCTGTTTGTTAAAGTGGTCAAAAGTCAAATCGAATCAGATATGGGCAGATCACCCCTCATGCCTCACCCCTCATGTCTCATGCCTCATGCTCGAATACATAATCACATGTGTACATAATTCACACCTATGTACATACATACATATGCACATATCATAGTATATTACTACATACATAAATAGCTCGTAGCGCAATCTTGTTTATGATTACAAACAATAAACACATTTATAGGCGGGGCCATATAGACAATGTGATCAAAGAACGGTATTTGCGAATATCTGGCATCAATTCACGAGCACCGCTGGTGGTTCCATATGAGTGGTGGGTGGGTCAACTGGACAGGCATCCTGTCAACCAAAATGTGTGATTAAAAATGTTGCCGCCTGTGCGTAATAAGCAGTTATCATAACACATCGAAATAACACAATGTCAACTCAACGAATCTCATATACACTATATAATAGTATATTTACTAATTAACCAATTCCATCCTTAGTATAAAGCCTTGGTAACAAACTAACTATAAAAACTGTTTACAAAACTGGAAAGATATACGGTTTTTATACGTTTGAAAATCGTTAAAAGTCTATCACAATTGGTAAACATTTTCTGAGTATCAATTTACTTAAGTCAAGTTTAAAAATATTTTGAAATATTTATACACACATTTTTGTTACTCACTTTTTTTTTTTTTTGCCTATTTAGACCTATGAGCTGCCATAACTTTGCCTAAGCTGAACCGATCGTGAATTTTGATGACATTTTCCTCATGATTTGTCTTATTTCTGAAATCCTGCATTTAAATGATAATCATTTGAGAAAACTAATTTTTCGCGATAATATCATCATTATACTACTTTGAGAACTTAATTATAGACTAGTATAAGCTAGTTATGACTATACTAGTAACTAGAAAGAACTGACTGGTTATAGTTCTGCAAAATGCATTTATATATGTGCAGATGTTTATATTACACATGAATTATAAATCAGACCCTGAGGGGCCAACACAAATAAATGTAAATGCAATTTCATTCGAGTCAATTTAATGCAATCGCAGGCAATTGTAGCTAAAAAGTGAAAGTGCAAAAGTGAGGAAAAAAAAAAAAAAAAAAATCCAACAACAACATACGTTACGTCCGCTGGCGCTGTATTGATAAGGACGGTCAGGGACCTTTGGGGGTGTCAAATTAATTCATGTTTTCCAACACACATTCATAGAGCTACAATCGTGTTATATTATACTATATTATAGTACCTACTACTAAGTGAGCCCTCAATGGGGGCACAAATGTAAACTCAGATCTCTATCAGGGGCTGTCATATATATATATATATATATATATATATATAGAGAGAGAGAGAGACCACTTGACGAGCTTTATATTACAATCGATGCATATAGTATGTACACTGACCAAATTGGCATATGTTCAAGTGTCCCGGACACGTTGCTTATCAATTATCAGTAACTACTCGTAAGTGGACATGTTGGGGGCGGTGCACGGGATATCGGAATATATATATAGCGCAAATTGCACATATCAAGCACTTCTGGTGCGTAATTCATTTCTAACGAAATTCCTTTTTATTATATTTTTTTATATTTTGGACGACAAAGAGACTCACAATGATATGGCGGTCTCAGGTGCCACGATAAATGGCATTGCGAATGCTACAATCGACGATTAACTTAATGATGTCGTGCGCAATCAATACCTACTTGTGATGGGGGGGGGGGGGGAGGGACCGACCCCGCCCACTTAATTATTGTGAACTTAGCCCAGTTTCAGTAGCCAAGCAGGGAAGACAGAAACAGTATTGCCAGCTTTTAAGCTTCTTTTGGTGGAAATTAACACTTAGAAAAAAACATTTCAAAAAATTTGTTTATTTTTAGTTAGCAATTTATAATGTTCATAGATAGTTAAGATATATTATGGTAAAATTATGAAACTATATATATTATATTATTTATACCATAGATCTTTTAATCTGTATCGCTTCACATTTTTCCCAATCTCAATTAGTATTTAAAAAACTAAAAATATATGAAAACAAAAAAAAACAAAACCTACTTTTAAATAGAGCAAAAAATTCACACTGCAAAAAAAAAAAAAAAAAAAAAAAAAAAAAACACAAGATTTGACTGGGAAATAGGCCTAACTGGCAGCACTGGTCAAAACAGAACAGAACAAAAGCTTTGCCGGCTAGAACGAATTCCGGTTTAAGTGCGTGCGCAATGGAAATTTTTACAAACATGAAATAAACACTATGCGGGGGGTCCAGAAGCTACCCCCCCGCATGTGTGTGAAAAAGCAAATAATCAAACAACAAGAATTGCAGCAGATAAGTGACTTAGGTCCTTTGGTGCCCCCCTCCACAAGGGTCTGCTATAGTATGCAATGCAAAAGAGCAAAAGAAAATGTTGAAATATTGAACAGCCCGAACGTAACCTCAAAAAGCCCCAGACAACAGATGTGAGAGGGAGAGTGAGAGAGGACGAAGATGGGCGGGGAGCGGACCAATGACGTATGCGGCAATGCTGGCCTCTCATTATGTAATCACTCAAGCTGTAATAGACAAGCTATTTCACATATGTAATATATTACACTGATGTAATACATAGAATATATAGAACTCTTGTAAAAAATTTGCTGAAATTTTACATTCCATCATTTACTGCTCTCCTGACGCGCCTTTGTTTTGCCCTTGAGTTTGTCCTTTTCGCGCGCCGACTGCTGCGCCGGCAGCAGCAGCAGCAGCGGTAGCGGCAGCGGCTGCGGCTGCCTTAACTGTTATACGGCGCGCATGCAAACTGGTTTACTATGTCTGTGGCCGTATAACACACCGCCTACTCATCTACATGCATACACCCATTTGCCGCTGCGTGTGTGTGTATGTGTGTGCGTGTGCGTGCGCATGGGTGTGTGTGTGTAGGAGGCTCGTCACCGGCACTCGCAACCAGTGCTGCGCGCTTTTTACCCGTTAGCAATGACTGGGCGGCTAAATTGATCAAGTGTGTACATTAAGTATTTATGTGTAAATCGATAAAAGAGCTTTGTATAATGACGTCAATGGTGTTTTACTCAGTGTCCATATCAGCTAGCCACTTTCAGAAGCATTAATTAATTAAATTGCATTGTGGATAGAATTACAAAGGTACAAAAAAACGACAACGGAAATGAAAGAAACTCTTAAAAGAAATCGAATGCGTTTAGCGGAAGCAATAAGCAATGACTTAATCAATCGCAAGCAATTATTATTAATTGTTTTAAGGTTCACTCAGTTAAGCCAATAAAACGGTGCGTTTTCAAAACTGAATTTAAAACTTAACGTATGCCAATTGGTGTTTGTCAGAGTTGCCAGGCCACAAACGTACTGCGTAAGCTGCTCAACACTGCTAAGTAGTAGAGCCAACTATCGGTTATCGCCTGCCATCGCCCAGCTGATGATAGACGATAAACGACCGCCTGCTTATAAAACACAATGTCTTTTAGCAATTTATTAATTAAAAGCGGCATTAATGGCGGCTTGCGTGGCACCCAACAGGCCACAGCGCTGTTTGCCCGCCATGGACATACGCTGCGTGGCAAGCCGCCCGGTGTGGCACGAACGCTGGAACAGCGGCTGCGTGGTAAGTTTCCATATCAGTTTCTGTTGATGTAACCAACTTGACCAACTTGTGATTTAACAGACGAGGACGTCACCGATCCGGAGCTAGCGGCACGCATCAACATTGGCTTCCCACAGCTGAAACCATCGCGTTCCGCCCAACTGAAAATGCGTCTGGAGCACCTGAAAGAGCAGCGGGCCAGCAAGCAACTGGAACAGCTGGCCAGAAGCAACAAATGCAAGTAGCTAATCTATAAGCCAATCTATCATTTAGTATATTTTCAATCTTGCCACAAATATATAGCTAAGAATAATAATAACAATTCCGAATTCTTGTACCTAACAGCAGCATAAGTATTTAATCTTCAGCTTACTCTTTACGCAGTGCTTATCGATTTGGATAAGGTGCAGGAGACATATGTGCAGACGACGGGTCAACATGATCTGCGCCTGCTGGCGGATCACTATGGCATCTTTGAGCATCTGTTTGGTAGCGCCTACTTTGTGCCGCGTATTTCGCTGAGCATACGCTATGAGCTCAATGCGGACACCTTCAGTCCGGTCTACAATGGCAATGTGATTAAGCCCACGGAGGCGGCCAAAGCGCCTTTGGTCAGTTTCGATGGCCAGCGAGATCCGATCACGGGCAAGGCAGCGCCCGGCGACAGCTTCTGGACGCTGTTGGCCACCAATCCGGATGCACATTATACAAATCCAGCAGCTGAATGTCTGCACTGGTTCATGTAGGTTTCCAAGCATGCAATTCGACCACTCCATCAATTAACACTAATTTAAAACTTAAGCGCCAATATACCCAATGGCAAGATCGGCGAGGGCGAAGTTCTGGCCGACTATTTGCCACCCTTCCCGCCCAGAGGTTTGGGCAATCAGCGCATAGTCTTTGTGCTGTACAAGCAGCAATCGCGCCTGGATTTCAGTTCACACAAGCTGGCTGACAAGGACTATAGCAATCTGGAGAAGCGTACCTTTAGCACGCTGGACTTTTATCGCCAGCATCAGGATACGCTGACACCGGCGGGTCTGGCGTTCTATCAGTCCAACTGGGATGAATCGCTAACTCAATTCTATCACAATGTTTTGCGTAAGTTGCTGGCAATAACTTTATTTACGACTGTATTCTAATATATATCTTCAATCGTCTGCAGAGTTGAAGGAGCCGGTGTTTGAGTATGATTTTCCCAAGCCATATCTGTCGGATCAGAAGTTCTTTCCGCTCAAGCAGCCGTTCAATCTGTACATGGACAAGCATCGCGATGCCAAGCAGGTGAACAAGGAGTATCTGCAGCGCAAGTTGGCCAAAACGCATCCATTCGAAGGTCCAGAGGCGCCACTGCGCTTCCCCAATGCCCATCCCATACGCGATGTGCCCTCCTGGCTCAAGACGGAGCTGCGCAAACGTCGCCTGGGCACCGGACGTGTACAGGACTATTAAATTTAGTATTGACCCAGTTACACACACACATTTGTTAGTCGGTTTTGTTTTAATTATATATATTTTGTTGCATTTTGGTTAACAAGTTGCTTTCGTTTCGCTGGAAGTACATGGAATTGGATCAATGAAGTACACGTTGCGCTTCTACCAGTAACATACCCGAGTCTACCGTCTGTATATATATATATATATATATGAATTACATAATAGTTTAAATAAATACGTACATAAATAGAAGAAAGCTACCAACTACATATATATGCTCTATGGATTCGTTTAATAATGTTTAACAATCGTTTTGCACCTACTCCTACTTTTCCTACCACTCCTCCTTCAATCTCTTTTTCTTTTGATGTGTGATGCTTTAGTTTGATTCGTTTTTATACCATTGCAGAGTTAATTCGATTTCTTTCCTGAATTGTGTATATAAATTCTATATCAGCATTAACTGTATTCCTATTATTTCGACCAAAATCTGTTACGAATCTCATTATAATCCTAACATTTTGGTGCAAAATTTTCAATGTCACTTTTCCTATATCATATAGCTCTGCCATAGCAAGAATCCATCGAAAATTTAGCTGTTGTATGAAATACTTTTTGGTTTTGCAGGATATCTCATGCAAAGACAAAAATTGTCAACAACTACAGCAAATTTGTGTCCAAGATATCCCGACCAATACTAGTCATCAATATTATGAACATCGGACTGCTATATCAGACAGCTCGCAGTAAATAAAGAAAATAATAAAATGACAATTAGAATTACATTTAAATTTAGCCAGTTAAACTTCTCACTCGCAAGGGTATACAATCTTCGGCGTGCCAAAGATAACTGTTTAACATGATTAGTTTTCATTTAAATTGGTTAATTTGTGTTTGTTGGATTTTTGGCACTGTGTTTATATACTATATAAATGTTTCTCATAAGTACTCGTCGTCAGCTGCGGCGACTTAGACTATAACAAATTTGTAACTGTAACTGGAGGTTGGTAATGTTGTGGGCCTAGGTCTGGGCTTTGCCATAGGCGCCCACTGGTGGCCGATACATTGCCGGCAGCATGATCACCTGAGGCAGATTGAAAGCGTATTTGTGCTTGCCAATATTCTTAAAGACATTATCCATGCGTGTGCCCTCACTGAAATCAAGGAGGATAATTATTCGATACAGTTTAGGATGAAAATTGTGTGTGGAGTCAAACCTGCGCATGGTGCTGAGGGCAAAGGGGACATGCTTGGCCGGCAGCTGGAATTCACGGACAAGGACACGGCATTGTTCCAGGGTGACGGCCATGCCGGTGCGATCCTTGGCGCTCTTGCAGGACGTGAAACGCAGGCCGCCCATCAGACGGCACGCATCCTCGGCCAGATGCAATATCTTCACATTTTTCGTGACATTCGCGCGTAGCTGCTGGTCCATGAAGCCCAGCAGCGACTGCAGCGAGTCCCACTCCGCACAGCTGGCATCCGCCGCGGCCGTCGCATTCAAGCCCAACTTGCGATAGCGACTGAAGTACTGACTGAGCCGCAGATAGTTGTCCAGATTGGAGCGATGCTGCTCGCGTGTCTGTCCCAGCGTCGCCTTCTCGTTGATGCCAATGTTGAAGAAGACGGGCGTTATCTTAAACTGCAGCGGCGCAACTGCGCCGCCGGCGGACAGCACCTGCTCCGACAGCGGCACCGGCAGCAGCACCTCCAGCGCCTGACGCGAGCCCTGGATGCGCGGCATGGGCGTCATCTCGCCCGTCTGCGACGATGGCGTCGGCACCAGCGTAAAACTAACCGCCGACAAATCCTCAATGGCAATGCACATGTCGCTCCACATGTCCGTCTCGGCGCCATACAGCGACAGCAGACCCTCAAAGTACGCCAGCGGACCGAGCTCCCGCAGCATCGTCAAATAGGCGCCATCCAACTCGCTGCCCCACAGCCGCAGCATCAAACCGCTGACCAAAGCCGTCAACTGTGTGAAGCACAAAAGCAGAGGATATTATTAGAGATACACATTATAGCTGTAAAAAGCCTGAGAACCTAGATACAATAAATATATAATAATAATAATATGTGAGTAAATCTGTATCTTTGAACATCTAAGTCAAGCTTATAGGATTATACAAGTAAATTATGTTAACGAATTTATCCAAGTTGAATTTTCTGCAAATTTTATCAAATTTTGTCAGCCTTACTACCTGTACTCCATATTGAACTTCTCAATACATTTTTTTATTTTTATTTATTTATTTTCAAATATTTCAAATAAATAATTTTCAACTTTTTTATAAAATCTATGCAACAAGAAACAATGGAAATTTATAGATTGTCTAAGATTGCATACCCTATAAGAAGAGTCTATACCAAGTTTCATGATAATGAAGCTTTCAAGAGACTAGTTTGCATAGAAACAGACTTGATACTGATTAAGAAGGATATACTTATATATATATACACTTTATGGGTATCAAAATACTTGTTAATATTCTTCTATAAATCAAATTTCATATAATATTTAAAAACTATTTAAAGCAAAGGAATTAACAAGTGAACTTTTCTTGCTGCAAGGATGGAAGCTGCCCCATCGCTAACTGTAGTTTGTTGTTCATTTAAGTTGCCATAAGATGTAGAAAACTTACCGCCTGGGAGAAGCAGACATCCCTACGATACATGATGCTCGCCTGGAGCTGATTGCAGCGCACATCCTGCTGCAGACGCTGCACGGAGTGCATCAGTCGGGCAGTTTTCAGCAGACGGTCCATGGCATGGCGCAGTTTACGCATGCTGGGACGCAGTTCACCCACCCAGTCGGTGGTTAGCGCTAGATCCAGTCCGTCTGTGAATTTGTTGCCCTTCTTGGGTGCCGGCACCGCTGCCAATGGCAGATCCAGCTGCCGCTGTTGTGTGGATGCAGCGGGCGCTGCCGCAATCACATCGGGCGCTTGTTGGGGCGCCACCGTGAAGCCCTCGCGCTTCAGCGGCATCTTGGGATGACGCAACCGGATGGCCGGACTGTCGCGGCGTCCACAAAAGAATTTCAATTTGCTAACGAGACACATTACGCTGGCCTCGATGTTCAGCTGGGTGAGATCGAGCGGCTCCGGCTCCTCAGTGGGTCGATAGTAGTTCGCCGATGGCGAGGAGCTCATTAGCTTGGTGTCCAGGAAGCCAGCAGGCGGTGCCTTCGGCTCCCGCTGCTGCCGCTGTTCAATCAGCTGCTTGGGCGCTGCGATTCCCTGCCAGCTGGGCGGCAGGGATTGATATGTGGCCTCGGCAAGGGCGGGCAGCTCGCTTGGTCCCGCCGGCTGATGCTGTTCCAGGCTGCGCAGATGTGCATTGTAGCACTTGACCACATGCTGCAGCGTATCGATGGCATTGATGTCCAGCGAACTGGACGGCGATGAGCAGCTGCTCGGATGCCAGCTGTTGGAGCGCATCAGCGGCTGGCCGCGTGGCCACAGATCCGGTGGCGCCACCACGGGCGTCGCAAAATCCTCCAGTTCCGGTGACTTGAGCTCCAATGCGCTCAGCTGCTGTGTAATCTTGCGGAATGGCGACATGGGCTCCATGAGCACATTGTCCGGCTCCTCG